>JAUKNM010000088.1:5000-7500 GCA_030765045.1 Tenodera sinensis
AGTAGTAGTAGTAGTAGTAGTAGTAGTAGTAGTAGTAGTAGTAGTAGTAGTAGTAGTAGTAGTAGTAGTAGTAGTAGTAGTAGTAGTAGTAGTAGTAGTAGTAGTAGTAGTAGTAGTAGTAGTAGTAGTAGTAGTAGTAGTAGTAGTAGTAGTAGTAGTAGTAGTAGTAGTAGTAGTAGTAGTAGTAGTAGTAGTAGTAGTAGTAGTAGTAGTAGTAGTAGTAGTAGTAGTAGTAGTAGTAGTAGTAGTAGTAGTAGTAGTAGTAGTAGTAGTAGTAGTAGTAGTAGTAGTAGTAGTAGTAGTAGTAGTAGTAGTAGTAGTAGTAGTAGTAGTAGTAGTAGTAGTAGTAGTAGTAGTAGTAGTAGTAGTAGTAGTAGTAGTAGTAGTAGTAGTAGTAGTAGTAGTAGTAGTAGTAGTAGTAGTAGTAGTAGTAGTAGTAGTAGTAGTAGTAGTAGTAGTAGTAGTAGTAGTAGTAGTAGTAGTAGTAGTAGTAGTAGTAGTAGTAGTAGTAGTAGTAGTAGTAGTAGTAGTAGTAGTAGTAGTAGTAGTAGTAGTAGTAGTAGTAGTAGTAGTAGTAGTAGTAGTAGTAGTAGTAGTAGTAGTAGTAGTAGTAGTAGTAGTAGTAGTAGTAGTAGTAGTAGTAGTAGTAGTAGTAGTAGTAGTAGTAGTAGTAGTAGTAGTAGTAGTAGTAGTAGTAGTAGTAGTAGTAGTAGTAGTAGTAGTAGTAGTAGTAGTAGTAGTAGTAGTAGTAGTAGTAGTAGTAGTAGTAGTAGTAGTAGTAGTAGTAGTAGTAGTAGTAGTAGTAGTAGTAGTAGTAGTAGTAGTAGTAGTAGTAGTAGTAGTAGTAGTAGTAGTAGTAGTAGTAGTAGTAGTAGTAGTAGTAGTAGTAGTAGTAGTAGTAGTAGTAGTAGTAGTAGTAGTAGTAGTAGTAGTAGTAGTAGTAGTAGTAGTAGTAGTAGTAGTAGTAGTAGTAGTAGTAGTAGTAGTAGTAGTAGTAGTAGTAGTAGTAGTAGTAGTAGTAGTAGTAGTAGTAGTAGTAGTAGTAGTAGTAGTAGTAGTAGTAGTAGTAGTAGTAGTAGTAGTAGTAGTAGTAGTAGTAGTAGTAGTAGTAGTAGTAGTAGTAGTAGTAGTAGTAGTAGTAGTAGTAGTAGTAGTAGTAGTAGTAGTAGTAGTAGTAGTAGTAGTAGTAGTAGTAGTAGTAGTAGTAGTAGTAGTAGTAGTAGTAGTAGTAGTAGTAGTAGTAGTAGTAGTAGTAGTAGTAGTAGTAGTAGTAGTAGTAGTAGTAGTAGTAGTAGTAGTAGTAGTAGTAGTAGTAGTAGTAGTAGTAGTAGTAGTAGTAGTAGTAGTAGTAGTAGTAGTAGTAGTAGTAGTAGTAGTAGTAGTAGTAGTAGTAGTAGTAGTAGTAGTAGTAGTAGTAGTAGTAGTAGTAGTAGTAGTAGTAGTAGTAGTAGTAGTAGTAGTAGTAGTAGTAGTAGTAGTAGTAGTAGTAGTAGTAGTAGTAGTAGTAGTAGTAGTAGTAGTAGTAGTAGTAGTAGTAGTAGTAGTAGTAGTAGTAGTAGTAAGTAGTAGTAGTAGTAGTAGTAGTAGTAGTAGTAGTAGTAGTAGTAGTAGTAGTAGTAGTAGTAGTAGTAGTATAGTAGTAGTAGTAGTAGTAGTAGTAGTAGTAGTAGTAGTAGTAGTAGTAGTAGTAGTAGTAGTAGTAGTAGTAGTAGTAGTAGTAGTAGTAGTAGTAGTAGTAGTAGTAGTAGTAGTAGTAGTAGTAGTAGTAGTAGTAGTAGTAGTAGTAGTAGTAGTAGTAGTAGTAGTAGTAGTAGTAGTAGTAGTAGTAGTAGTAGTAGTAGTAGTAGTAGTAGTAGTAGTAGTAGTAGTAGTAGTAGTAGTAGTAGTAGTAGTAGTAGTAGTAGTAGTAGTAGTAGTAGTAGTAGTAGTAGTAGTAGTAGTAGTAGTAGTAGTAGTAGTAGTAGTAGTAGTAGTAGTAGTAGTAGTAGTAGTAGTAGTAGTAGTAGTAGTAGTAGTAGTAGTAGTAGTAGTAGTAGTAGTAGTAGTAGTAGTAGTAGTAGTAGTAGTAGTAGTAGTAGTAGTAGTAGTAGTAGTAGTAGTAGTAGTAGTAGTAGTAGTAGTAGTAGTAGTAGTAGTAGTAGTAGTAGTAGTAGTAGTAGTAGTAGTAGTAGTAGTAGTAGTAGTAGTAGTAGTATAGTAGTAGTAGTAGTAGTAGTAGTAGTAGTAGTAGTAGTAGTAGTAGTAGTAGTAGTAGTAGTAGTAGTAGTAGTAGTAGTAGTAGTAGTAGTAGTAGTAGTAGTAGTAGTAGTAGTAGTAGTAGTAGTAGTAGTAGTAGTAGTAGTAGTAGTAGTAGTAGTAGTAGTAGTAGTAGTAGTAGTAGTAGTAGTAGTAGTAGTAGTAGTAGTAGTAGTAGTAGTAGTAGTAGTAGTAGTAGTAGTAGTAGTAGTAGTAGTAGTAGTAGTAGTAGTAGTAGTAGTAGTAGTAGTAGTAGTAGTAGTAG
>JAUKNM010000088.1:17500-290000 GCA_030765045.1 Tenodera sinensis
CAGCAGCAGCAGCAGCAGCAGCAGCAGCAGCAGCAGCAGCAGCAGCAGCAGCAGCAGCAGCAGCAGCAGCAGCAGCAGCAGCAGCAGCAGCAGCAGCAGCAGCAGCAGCAGCAGCAGCAGCAGCGCAGCAGCAGCAGCAGCAGCAGCAGCAGCAGCAGCAGCAGCAGCAGCAGCAGCAGCAGCAGCAGCAGCAGCAGCAGCAGCAGCAGCAGCAGCAGCAGCAGCAGCAGCAGCAGCAGCAGCAGCAGCAGCAGCAGCAGCAGCAGCAGCAGCAGCAGCAGCAGCAGCAGCAGCAGCAGCAGCAGCAGCAGCAGCAGCAGCAGCAGCAGCAGCAGCAGCAGCAGCAGCAGCAGCAGCAGCAGCAGCAGCAGCAGCAGCAGCAGCAGCAGCAGCAGCAGCAGCAGCAGCAGCAGCAGCAGCAGCAGCAGCAGCAGCAGCAGCAGCAGCAGCAGCAGCAGCAGCAGCAGCAGCAGCAGCAGCAGCAGCAGCAGCAGCAGCAGCAGCAGCAGCAGCAGGCAGCAGCAGCAGCAGCAGCAGCAGCAGCAGCAGCAGCAGCAGCAGCAGCAGCAGCAGCAGCAGCAGCAGCAGCAGCAGCAGCAGCAGCAGCAGCAGCAGCAGCAGCAGCAGCAGCAGCAGCAGCAGCAGCAGCAGCAGCAGCAGCAGCAGCAGCAGCAGCAGCAGCAGCAGCAGCAGCAGCAGCAGCAGCAGCAGCAGCAGCAGCAGCAGCAGCGCAGCAGCAGCAGCAGCAGCAGCAGCAGCAGCAGCAGCAGCAGCAGCAGCAGCAGCAGCAGCAGCAGCAGCAGCAGCAGCAGCAGCAGCAGCAGCAGCAGCAGCAGCAGCAGCAGCAGCAGCAGCAGCAGCAGCAGCAGCAGCAGCAGCAGCAGCAGCAGCAGCAGCAGCAGCAGCAGCAGCAGCAGCAGCAGCAGCAGCAGCAGCAGCAGCAGCAGCAGCAGCAGCAGCAGCAGCAGCAGCAGCAGCAGCAGCAGCAGCAGCAGCAGCAGCAGCAGCAGCAGCAGCAGCAGCAGCAGCAGCAGCAGCAGCAGCAGCAGCAGCAGCAGCAGCAGCAGCAGCAGCAGCAGCAGCAGCAGCAGCAGCAGCAGCAGCAGCAGCAGCAGCAGCAGCAGCAGCAGCAGCAGCAGCAGCAGCAGCAGCAGCAGCAGCAGCAGCAGCAGCAGCAGCAGCAGCAGCAGCAGCAGCAGCAGCAGCAGCAGCAGCAGCAGCAGCAGCAGCAGCAGCAGCAGCAGCAGCAGCAGCAGCAGCAGCAGCAGCAGCAGCAGCAGCAGCAGCAGCAGCAGCAGCAGCAGCAGCAGCAGCAGCAGCAGCAGCAGCAGCAGCAGCAGCAGCAGCAGCAGCAGCAGCAGCAGCAGCAGCAGCAGCAGCAGCAGCAGCAGCAGCAGCAGCAGCAGCAGCAGCAGCAGCAGCAGCAGCAGCAGCAGCGCAGCAGCAGCAGCAGCAGCAGCAGCAGCAGCAGCAGCAGCAGCAGCAGCAGCAGCAGCAGCAGCAGCAGCAGCAGCAGCAGCAGCAGCAGCAGCAGCAGCAGCAGCAGCAGCAGCAGCAGCAGCAGCAGCAGCAGCAGCAGCAGCAGCAGCAGCAGCAGCAGCAGCAGCAGCAGCAGCAGCAGCAGCAGCAGCAGCAGCAGCAGCAGCAGCAGCAGCAGCAGCAGCAGCAGCAGCAGCAGCAGCAGCAGCAGCAGCAGCAGCAGCAGCAGCAGCAGCAGCAGCAGCAGCAGCAGCAGCAGCAGCAGCAGCAGCAGCAGCAGCAGCAGCAGCAGCAGCAGCAGCAGCAGCAGCAGCAGCAGCAGCAGCAGCAGCAGCAGCAGCAGCAGCAGCAGCAGCAGCAGCAGCAGCAGCAGCAGCAGCAGCAGCAGCAGCAGCAGCAGCAGCAGCAGCAGCAGCAGCAGCAGCAGCAGCAGCAGCAGCAGCAGCAGCAGCAGCAGCAGCAGCAGCAGCAGCAGCAGCAGCAGCAGCAGCAGCAGCAGCAGCAGCAGCAGCAGCAGCAGCAGCAGCAGCAGCAGCAGCAGCAGCAGCAGCAGCAGCAGCAGCAGCAGCAGGAGCAGAGCAGTAGCAGTAGCAGTAGCAGTAGCAGTAGCAGTAGCAGTAGCAGTAGCAGTAGCAGTAGCAGTAGCAGTAGCAGTAGCAGTAGCAGTAGCAGTAGCAGTAGCAGTAGCAGTAGCAGTAGCAGTAGCAGTAGCAGTAGCAGTAAGCAGTAGCAGTAGCAGTAGCAGTAGCAGTAGCAGTAGCAGTAGCAGTAGCAGTAGCAGTAGCAGTAGCAGTAGCAGTAGCAGTAGCAGTAGCAGTAGCCAGTAGCAGTAGCAGTAGCAGTAGCAGTAGCAGTAGCAGTAGCAGTAGCAGTAGCAGTAGCAGTAGCAGTAGCAGTAGCAGTAGCAGTAGCAGTAGCAGTAGCAGTAGCAGTAGCAGTAGCAGTAGCAGTAGCAGTAGCAGTAGCAGTAGCAGTAGCAGTAGCAGTAGCAGTAGCAGTAGCAGTAGCAGTAGCAGTAGCAGTAGCAGTAGCAGTAGCAGTAGCAGTAGCAGTAGCAGTAGCAGTAGCAGTAGCAGTAGCAGTAGCAGTAGCAGTAGCAGTAGCAGTAGCAGTAGCAGTAGCAGTAGCAGTAGCAGTAGCAGTAGCAGTAGCAGTAGCAGTAGCAGTAGCAGTAGCAGTAGCAGTAGCAGTAGCAGTAGCAGTAGCAGTAGCAGTAGCAGTAGCAGTAGCAGTAGCAGTAGCAGTAGCAGTAGCAGTAGCAGTAGCAGTAGCAGTAGCAGTAGCAGTAGCAGTAGCAGTAGCAGTAGCAGTAGCAGTAGCAGTAGCAGTAGCAGTAGCAGTAGCAGTAGCAGTAGCAGTAGCAGTAGCAGTAGCAGTAGCAGTAGCAGTAGCAGTAGCAGTAGCAGTAGCAGTAGCAGTAGCAGTAGCAGTAGCAGTAGCAGTAGCAGTAGCAGTAGCAGTAGCAGTAGCAGTAGCAGTAGCAGTAGCAGTAGCAGTAGCAGTAGCAGTAGCAGTAGCAGTAGCAGTAGCAGTAGCAGTAGCAGTAGCAGTAGCAGTAGCAGTAGCAGTAGCAGTAGCAGTAGCAGTAGCAGTAGCAGTAGCAGTAGCAGTAGCAGTAGCAGTAGCAGTAGCAGTAGCAGTAGCAGTAGCAGTAGCAGTAGCAGTAGCAGTAGCAGTAGCAGTAGCAGTAGCAGTAGCAGTAGCAGTAGCAGTAGCAGTAGCAGTAGCAGTAGCAGTAGCAGTAGCAGTAGCAGTAGCAGTAGCAGTAGCAGTAGCAGTAGCAGTAGCAGTAGCAGTAGCAGTAGCAGTAGCAGTAGCAGTAGCAGTAGCAGTAGCAGTAGCAGTAGCAGTAGCAGTAGCAGTAGCAGTAGCAGTAGCAGTAGCAGTAGCAGTAGCAGTAGCAGTAGCAGTAGCAGTAGCAGTAGCAGTAGCAGTAGCAGTAGCAGTAGCAGTAGCAGTAGCAGTAGCAGTAGCAGTAGCAGTAGCAGTAGCAGTAGCAGTAGCAGTAGCAGTAGCAGTAGCAGTAGCAGTAGCAGTAGCAGTAGCAGTAGCAGTAGCAGTAGCAGTAGCAGTAGCAGTAGCAGTAGCAGTAGCAGTAGCAGTAGCAGTAGCAGTAGCAGTAGCAGTAGCAGTAGCAGTAGCAGTAGCAGTAGCAGTAGCAGTAGCAGTAGCAGTAGCAGTAGCAGTAGCAGTAGCAGTAGTAGTAGTAGTAGTAGTAGTAGTAGTAGTAGTAGTAGTAGTAGTGTTTTTTTTCCTTTTTCTGACGACTTTCGGAACTGTAAGAACATGACATCGAAGGACGGCTACCTGGATTTATTTATCTTGTCTCATCATATAATGTTCCCAGGGGTAATTATGTTATTTTGCTTCATCGTATTTTGTTTTCAAAATGTAGGAAATCATTTTTGAAATCAATTCCCATTTCTCTTTTGTTTGGAGCATATAGCCTACAATATTGTCTGTATTAATAGGTGCACCTAATTGTTGATTTACTGTTTGTCTGGTAGAGATCCATCTTGGACAGACCAGGACCACATGCCCTGCTGTGTCGATATCGCCGCAATATGGACATCTGTCATCCCGGGCCAGTTTCATGGAGTACAAATAACTCTTAAAACAGCCATGTCCTGAGAGAAACTGTGTTACATAGTAACCAACTTCACCATGTTGCCCATGTAACCATGGTTTTATTTCTGGGATCAGTCTTTTGGTCCATTGTGATGTTACGTGCTCCTCATTCCATTCCTGTTGCCACCTCTCATAGGAACTAGTAAGTGTATGGGCACAGTTCCGGGTATAACTTGACTCGCTTTGGTGGAAGCGGTCCCGTGCACACTGGCAACTCTTATGGCCATCTTCCTTTGCGGTTTTTCAAACAGCTTCCTGTATGTGGCTTTATCAATCCACTCTTTCCATACAGGTGCTCCGTATAGTATAATTGAGTTGACAACACTAGCCAATATTCGTCTTTTAGATGGCCTAGGACCTCCTATGTTTGTCATCAGCCGGCTCAGAGCCGCAATTAGTTTTTCTGCTTTTGCTGTTACATTTTGGATGTATGGGCCCATACCAAAGTAATGTCCTATTCTGATACCGAGGTATTTTAAGCTTCTCGCAGATTTTATTTGTGTAGTTCCTATAGTCACTTCAATTTCTCTTACAGTTCTTCTCCCTACAAGGAGAACTATTTCAGTTTTACGTGGAGCTAACTGCAGACCTTTTCTCAGCATCCATGATTCCACTTTCCCTGCAGCCCATTCTGTCCGGTCTTCTATCTCCTCTCTCATATCACCACTGATTACTAGCGCTAAGTCGTCAGCATATCCCACAATCGTTGTTCCTTCTGGGACCTCTTGCGCCCATACATCATCATAATAGGCATTCCACAGTGTGGGGCTTAGAACAGAGCCCTGTGGTACTCCGCATGTCATATCCATTGTACTCTTCTCTCCAATCATGATTACTCTGTTCTGTAGATAGCTGCATATAAGTTTAATAAGATAAGTTGCTATCTGTCGTCGTCTTAGCTCATCCACTATACCCTTCCAGGGGACTGAATTAAATGCATTTTTAACGTCAAGTGTTACCAATGCTACATATTTCTTTGCATTTAGCTTTGCCTCTTCTACAATATTTTGAACTACCTGCACTGCGTCTATGGTAGACATTCCTTTACGGAAACCGAACTGGTTTGCTGACAGCCCTTCCCCTTTCTCTAGCTCTTCAATTAATCTTTTATTAATTATCTGCTCAAACATTTTACTAATTACATTTAGCAGACATATAGGCCTGTATGACTTCCTTTCTTCTATTTTACTAGGTTTTTCGATAAGAATTAGTTTTCCTTCTTTCCATTTTTTAGGGAAGTCCCCTGTCACAATTAGCTTGTTTATCGTTTCAGTCAGGAGTTCAGGTTTTTGTGTTGCAATAAGCTTAATAATCTCCGATGGTATCCCATCTGGGCCCGCAGCTTTACCTGGTTTAATTTTTTTTTCCGGCCACTCTGATTTCTTCTTTCGTGCAAACTGGAATATTGCCTACATCGGTCATTTGCGGCCATATTATCGTTTTACATTTAGCGAACAATCCTCTCGCTATATTCATTTGCTCGTCATCAGTAGCTACTATTGGTGATCTCAGCTCCAGCTTGCCGGTAACTATTTTATAGCCAATTACCCATATGTCATTGTCTACTTCTATGCATAGTTGCTTCCATGCTTCAGCTTTGGCCTTTGTTATTTCACTTTTTAGAAAATCCCGGCAAAGCCTATAGTTATTTCGTGCTATTTCCTTTTCATCATCAGTAACGTTCTTCTTGTTTATTCTGGTTAAAATTCTCTTTGCTTTAGTGCAGTTTTGCCATAGTGCTGCACCAATTAGTACATCTGCGTCCGGCATGAGGCTTTTTCCTTTTTAGTGTTAGGTTACAAACTTTTACCAAGACCTCAACTAATTCATGTACCTCATGAGTATAATATGGATTCTTTATAAGGTCTTCGACTTTCTCAAGTATCTCCTGTTTCTTTTCTTCTTTGTATATCCATCCCTTATGTTGATTTTTTCTTTGAACTCCTCTCCTGTCGTCTTTGATCTCTATATAGATATTCCTATGGTAACTCAAATCCACTTCCTCACTCACGTACCAGTTTCTTACTTGTCTACTAATATCTGACGTGCATATAGAGACATCTATAAAGGACGTACCTCCGTTTCTGTCAAAAGTAGGAATTTTTCCATTGTTTAAGATGATAAAGTCGTTTTCACTTACCCATCCCGCCAGGATACTGTCTTTCCTATCTTCTATAGGTGAGCCGGATGATAATGATTTTCCATTAAAGTCTCCTCCTATTAATAGCTTTTTCCCCCTATGTTGTCGAATAGAAGTATTTATTTCAGATATAAAACACTGATAATCTTCCACATTTTTAGCAGGTGATATATAGCATGAATATAAGAAATCAACAGAATCGATCCATACATACCCAGTTCCTCCTCCACTCTTTCGAGTGTATCCGCTTTATGTCCATTAATCTTGCATAAGTAGCAAAACTGTTCATTTTTATACTCTTTTACTTGATGCCCTGGCTGGTAACATTTATAACATAATTTTTCTTCATGGTTCACTACACATTCTCTCGCTATGTGTCCGACTCTATAGCAGCGATAACATCTGGGTAGAGTGTCTACTTCTCTTACTCTCCAATTGTCCCAACCTTCTCCTACCCTTTTCTTAGTCAGGAGTTGTTAAACAGCATCTTTATCAAGCGTTACAAAAGCATACTTTAATCTCCCTGTATTTACCTCTTCTGATAGTTTTATTTGGATTTCAACACCGGTTTTCTTTACCTCTCTCATTACGGTTGCTTTCACATCTTCCTGTTCTATTGTTTCATCTGTGTCCAAAATCATGACGGTCTTTATTCCCGTCTTTAAATCAAGCTTTAAAACTTTATCTAATTTCGTTGTTAGCTGCTTCCTGAAAGCTTGGCGGCTTTCAATTCCCTTTCCCTTAATTTTCAGCTTAGTGGTAGTGGTAGTAGTGGTAGTGGTAGTGGTAGTAGTGGTAGTAGTAGTGGTAGTAGTAGGGGTACTAGTGGTAGTAGTAGTGGTAGTAGTGGTGGTAGTAGTAGTGGTAGTAGTAGGGGTAATAGTAGTGGTACTAGTGTTAGTAGTTGTAGTAGGGGTAGCAGTAGTAGTGGTAGTGGTTGTAGTGGTAATGGTAGTGGTAGTAGTGGTAGTAGTAGTGGTGGTAGTAGTGGTAGTGGTAGTAGCGGTAGTAGTTGTAGTAGGGGTAGTAGTAGTGGTAGTAATAGTAGTAGTGTTAGTAGTAGTGGTAGTAGTAGTGTTAGCAGTAGTGGTAGTAGTGTTAGTAGTAGTGGTAGTAGTAGTGTTAGCAGTAGTGGTAGTAGTGTTAGTAGTAGTGGTAGTAGTAGTGTTAGTAGTAATCATTGAAGTATGGTTCTGGTAAATGTAGGAATTAATTTATATTTTGCAGGTGGTCTGAAACGGTGGTGATTCTTTAAAGACTCTGCATGACATATTTTACTGTCTTTTCTTCATGCTAAACTTTTCTGCTGTTTTCCCACTTAAATCTTTAGTCTTCTTCCTTTAGTCATCTTCCATTACATTAGAGACAGAGGTACCAAAGATTTTCATAATATACATTAGTATATATTTATTTACGCGTGCAATTCTAATTTTATATAAGTCGTGGTACATTTTCATCATAACTTGCATAATTTTGCCTGTTCTGCACTTTTGTGCTTTGTGGGATAATATTTTTGTATTTCTTTTTAAAGCGCATATACTATATGAAAATTGCCATCTGATGTTTAGTTACATGAGGTTTAGGATTTATATTAATAAAATAATATTTGAAGGGTAGATTTTTATTTCAATATATAACATCCATACAAATTAATTTCTCAGAAGCGCAAGTACATAAGGATGCGGCATTGTGTACACTTACTTATTTTGGCTAGTAATATTTGTGAAGCAACTTTAGTCTCTGGGTTTAATATTTTAGAAACCCACGTTTTCCTGACAAATTTCAGGTAAGTTTTTATTGTGTTTCCATTATCCCCTTTGCTGTTGTTTGTTTCTTTTTTTTTTTCTTTTTTTTTTTTTTTTTTTTTTTTTCTTTTTTTTTCCTGTATATAACGTGCTTTATGTGGTCATTCTGTATATTTATTAACCATGTTTTGTACATCACAATGGCATGTTCATAGTTCACCAGCCTCCATGGCTACTTGTGAACTCGCTGAACGCAATCTAATCTAATCTAATCTAACCTAATCTAATCTAATCCTCTCAAGTGATAACCGGTACTGGTCTTCGGTACGTTAGATTAGCATAATAAGCTGGTGTCATGTTGATGGCTCTGTATGATAGACACAAATGCTTAACTTCATCATTACCTTTAGTCTTTCCTTTTTCATACTAAAATATGCACATTATAATTGAAAATACCACATCACCTTCCAACCATCGCCTTATCATGTTCAATGTAGGCGTATCTAATGCCTGAATTAAACAGCAAGGAATAGGTCCCATGTATCCTTGATATATAAAAAGATGTGACAAGAGGCCGTGTGCAAAGCACGTTACAGAGGAATATATATCATTTTGCTGACAACGAGGCTTTCCTTGACGATTTTGAACAAGAAAATAGACAAATCTGTTGTGTTGCACTCACACCACCTTCTCTACTGTTGTGCAAACTACATATTCTTACAAACGCTCGCTCCTCTGTCTTATTCATGATTCTCGAGATAAACGTTTGTAGTAATTATCTCATTGCTGATTTTCTTCCAGGTGTAAGGGGAATTTGGGAATGCAGCAGGTTGGTCGCTATGTGAAATCTTTGAAATTCCGTACTCTTTGCATGGCCAAGACATAAAAGGTAAATAACGACATACACACAAAATGCATTTGGAGATAACTTGTGTGTTTTAACGAGATCTATATTTTTTGTGTAGTCAAAATGGGCATAAAACACCACATACCCGTTTCCTTGAGAATCGGCGTACACACAGTGCCTATTAGTTATCCCGGGCAGCTTAAAGTGTGTTTTACCTGTGGGGAGACCACACATTTGAAACAAGATTGCAAGCAAGTCCCTACTGCCTTATCACTTAGAGCGCACATCAAACCTCGCTTGCTTAGTGAGGTTGTGACACACACAGTTGCGGCCCGCCTGGTGCCCACTGCACGTCCGCTCACTGAAGAAATATCCGACTCAGATACCCGACATTGGAGCACCACAATGACGATCGCCTGGAGGTTCACGCTCCACCTGTCACAGATAGTGCAGCTATGGAACGAAGTACCAACAGCGGAAACGACATTACTGCTTCTCTTCTGACTTCAGAAGGTGGCGAACGGGGGGAACCAAATGTCAAGGGGCTAAGAACAGAAAACGTTCCTGACAATTCAATGGAGACACAACTGGAAATACCTCCAAATATCGTGGCTATACGGAGGCCGTACTCCCGAGATCCCCGTCTCAATCGGCACAGCGTTTCTGACGATCCTCAAGAGGACGTGATTGCAACGCAATCATCCCAGACGCTGCAGAAAGATTTAACGGCGCGAAATATGCGTACATCTGATAATCAGCACATTATGACTAATACGTGGGGTGAAGACGGCATGGAAGCTCACACACATAGTGCACAGGTGTCAGCGTTGGAGGACCCTGTGGATGACCGAGACCCGATGACATTCAAAACTATGGCTGTCCATAATAAACCCCGGGACACCCTTACAAGAAGGAAAGGCACAAATCACCGGACGCAGTTTCAGCAGACTAACTGCGTTAAACTTTCCACAATGCCACCGGTTGTGACTAAATTCTAATGGGTCTGGCTCAGATACTTTGTGTTTGCTACACCTTCATGTCTTTAGTGCAAAACTATGCTACTTTAAACATCAACTGTCTGCGAAACCTCCCAAAACAACGCCTACTCACGCAGTTCCTGTACGATAATGACATAGATGTCTTGCTTTTACAAGAAGTTAATGTCGAGACGTTCAAATTCATAAGACCCAATTGCACGTCGATCATCAAGCTTGGAGATGCCAATAGAGGGACGTTGATAAAACACCGAAATGGACTTCCCAAGTTTATAGAAAAGCACCCGAGTGTTAGGATACTCTTGATGATGACTACCAATGGATCCTTATTTATTCATGTCTATCTGCCACCCGGAACCAACAACAGGACCGAACGTGAACATATGATCGCACACGAGTTGCCTTTTTATCTCCTGCATAGGTACAACACATTGACATTAGGTGGGGATTCCACCACCGTTTTGCACGCGAAGGACCAGCGAGGCAATTACACGCCATAACCCAACCTACTACGCTTGTGTAGTGAATGGAGCTAACGGATGCTTGGGAACTCATTCAAGATCGCACGGTACAGTTTACCTTTCATAGGGGCGTATGTGCGTCACTCATTGACACATTTTACGGCAATCGCCACAGTCGTAGCAAGGTATTAAACCCTATAGTGCGTCCTACTGCAATTAGCGATCACCAAGCTCTGTTAATCAAGATGACAGTTGAGCACAAAATCCCTACACCAGGAAGAGGTTATTGGAAGCTGAACACGTCCCTGTTTTCAGATGCGGCAATAAGAGCTGAGTTTGCCTCCCGATGGGAGATAGCAAACCAACGAGCGACTTCGAGCAACTTGACTGCACTAAAAAAATGGCTCCGGATTTACAAACCCACCATTCGCTCCTTCGCGAGTATCACCAGCGAAAATGTGTTCCATTAGCAGAAGAGATACAAAATGTAAAGCAACTTCTTCTCCGATTTACAGTCCGGCTGATGGATGGTGTTAAGATACGCTCCCGCACACGATCCGTTGCTGAAGATGAAAAAGGGTCCCTCTATCATATTGCAACTGAAAAGCACCGGGGAATCACATGCTACATCCACTCTTTGGTATCCTCTGACGGCTCACAACTAACCTCTTCTAAAGACACCCTACATCAGGCGGAGGTATATTTTGCCACACTGTTCGACACTCGGTCTAGAGTGGTGGATGCACAGGACTCACTTTTGGCGCATGTTACCGCTGTAGTTCCGGAGGAGGCAAACACCGCTCTCACCGGGCCCTTAACGTACGAGGAGTCAGTCAGTAGACTGCACTAACCACTGCAAGCTCCAAATAGGCTTCTGGGCCGGATGGTTTTGGCTACGAGTTTTACAAACTCTACTGGGAATTCATTCAGCCGCCCCTTCTACGTCTTTACGAAGAACTACTACACACACCGGGTAATCCAATGGGCTTCAACGAAGGAATACTCGTCTTAATTCCCAAAAAGTCTGCACCGAACTCGCTAGATGAGTATCGGCCTATCATATTATTAAACACTGACTACAATCTTTTCGCCAAAATCCTAGGGAACCGACTTCGTCCAGTTCTGAATGAGCTTATCTCCAAAGAACAAAATGTGGTGTGCCAGGCCGATTGATCACTGAAAACCTCCACCTCATTCGTGATACGATTTTACACTGACGCTCATTCCCATGAGACTGCCGGTATTATATCTCTAAACTTTCATAGTGCATTTGATAATATTGATCATGCCTACCTGTTTAGAACGCTGCTCAAAATGGGCCTACCGCAGCAACTTTTACAAGCCCTCTCATTCTTGTATGCTAACGCCCATTCCCGGGTGCAGATTAATGGATTTTTTACCGGTGCAGTGCCATTACGAAGTGGAATTCGACAAGGTTGTCCGCTTTCCACCTTGCTACAGCGGTTTGTACAGAACCGCTGATTCGCATGCTTCATAACAACTTCAAACGGTATTCTCATCCTGCTGCCTTGTTTAACACCTTAGCGTATGCGGATGAGATGGTGGTGTTACTTCATGGCCCCCAACATTTGAAATGTGTGAAACAGGTGCTCCAATGTGACGCCAGAGCTTCATCGGCCCATATTAATTTTAACAAATCCAAATTGTTGCCGCTTGGAAATTAGCCCTCAGGCACTACGCTGGAAGACGTGACCATAGCCCACACTGTGAAAATTTTCGGCACACACTTCCATCCCGATGTGGTACAGATGCTGGAATTGAACTGGAAACTCCTTCTCAACACTGTTCGGTACCTGCTCTCGAAACATCTCACACGAGATCTTAACCTTATACAAAAGATTTGGAATGTGAATCTGTTCATTCTATCAAAACAATGGTATATTGCACAAGTACTACCATTACCTGAGGATATTGCACAACGCATTGAATTTAGTATCACGTATTACCTTTGGACGGGACACGTTTACAGGATTGCCAGGGCTCAGTTATGGAAACTACCTGCAAAAGGAGGACTCGGCCTCATTGCCGTCAGCTACAAATCAAGGCGTTATTTCTCAAAACATCTCTGTGATCTACGACCTCAACCGATGTCCCGAACCCCGTGGTAGTGATTTATGCCAAATTACAACATCCCATTTTTAAGAGACTAAAAAGTAGTCTCACGAAAGTGTCGGCAGAGCTTTTACATGACCTGGAGACGTTGTCGACTAAGGCTCCTAAGGCTCTTTACCATCATTTCCTAGAAAGTAATGCGGCTACGCCATACATCATGTCCAAATATCCGAATAGGTAGTGGGCTAGAATATGGGCCATTTTTCACCTGCCCCATTTTCCCTGGGATTGGAATGCCGTAGAGTACAAAGTAGTGAACGACGTCATTCCTACCGAGGCAAAGGAATGTCAGTACAACATTTCGTCCACGCCATGGTGTTCCCAGTGTGGCAATATGGACACGCTGTGGCACCGTTTATTTACCTGTCGGCGTGACATATGGACGTGGATCTCTGCGATCATTCTCAGAGTCTACCACAGCAACAACCCCAATGATCTTGACAGAATGGTGCTCTTCCTGGGCATCTTTACTGCTAGTAAACGATCTCTCTTGGGTTGACTGGTAATGGGATATCTTTATTACCTGCTAACTACACCCCATACATCTACAGCTGGTTTGCAGAGTTTCTTCAGGATAGCACGTCCAGAACATCCCTATCTTGGGATGGATGTTGATCTGCTAGTTTCATAGCTCTACTCTTCACATTGTCACACCTTACAGTGTTTGACCGTAGTATCGGATGGACAAAAAAAAAAAAAAGCTATGTAATAATATTATATACCCTTAGATAACTATAACATACCATATGTTACCAATCGACATGCTTTTCTTTCCTCTCCTTTTGTTATGCAATAAGAGGTGCATTATTGTGTTTACAGTATCAATGTTTTTGAAAGGCAATAGATTGTATTAAAAATCACCTCAAACCATAGTTATTTCTTTTCCAATAGCCAGGAAAATAAATATCCATGTGTTGAAGACACTTAAAACCTTAACCCGCCACAGTATAAAAATCGCGGTTAAACCAAACGGTGAACTTAAGTCTTCTGTTGTAGACCTTATTGGAGTTGCTACAAATATATTTTGAAGTGTTGAAAACTTTCAGCGGTTAGACTGTTCGCGTATCACCAAGGAGGTTGGATCCTAGGGATCCGCATGTGGTATTCGTGGTGGACGAAGCCATGTGTGGGCGGGTTTTCTCAGGAGTCTCCCACCAATTACTCTATCATCACCTTCCCATCCGTCCATTTAACCTGCATTTCGTACCATCCTCTTCCTCACTCTCCTACCTGGTGCTGGGCTGACCGTCCGCTTCCAGGTCCTTACTCCGTCTACTCCCCGACAGCTATCTGACTCTAGGCACATGGCTTCTATGTCGTAGGAGGTGGCAGTCCTAAATACGGGGAGAGTAAACAGAGAAATAAGAAGCAAACTTTCAGACCACTTTAATACTATTATTCATTAGTAAAGTAATATCTCAATTCATACTGCTATGGAGTACTCTAGGAACTAATATACCTTTATTGACTTGTCGATCAGTATATGGATAGATCTGAAGAAGATATGGGAAGGAAAAGTAAGGAAATATAATGATACTGAAGAACTAATAAAGTGGAAACTCTTTGAACATTTTCAAGAGAAGGCTGATGAGTTAGAAGCCATAAATGGAACAATTAGTGAAGACTGGAATCCGCAGAAAATTAGTATGCAAGAAACCTCAGAAAATATAATAGACTGCGGATAAGATAAAATTTTTGAGAAATCCCGAGAAGAAAATACAGAATCATACAACAGTGAGCTAAGAGTGAGTTTTATTCAAACTACCAAATACTTTTTGCTTCTACCTGGCATGAAAACAGCTAATCTTTGTTTTCAGGTGTGCTAATAAAGAAAATGTTAGTGCTAAACGCAAGATTAGCTCTCGTTTTGAAGTTATAATAACTATACGTTGTTGCCTATATAAGCTTATGATGTAATTTACCCCTCGGAGGAAGGTCAGTGATGGCGCAACCCCTTTCCCTGGTGTTTGTAGTTTTCTGCTGGTGATTCCCTGATTAGCTTCCAGTACTCAGCGGCTAATATTGGTACACACCACTTTCTGTGGTATCTCATTTACATGTACAAAATTTGCTGGTGGAAGCGTTCCCAGTGCTCATCGCTCACAGCACCACAGTTTTCAGGAAATAGGTTCAAGTGGGAATATAAGAAGTGTAACTTTAAGGACATGTGGATACCCCAATCTATTGCAGCAGTGCAGAAAATTTGCCAGACGATTCTTATAGTTTTCTGCTCTCTTATTTTGTAGAAAGTTTGTTGACATTTGTACGAAGGCATCCCACGCTAACGTTTCATCACCTTTCAGGATGGTGTTTAAATGTTCATCTCTGCACAGTTTGTGTATCTGGGGGCCCATAAAAATCGCCGCTTTTATTTTTGCCTCACTAAGACATAACGATTTACACAAATAGAGAAATTCTTCCAGAGTTTTGTCCATGGCCTTAAAAAGCTTTTCATTAGGTTTAATTTTATGTGAAGGGCAGGGAGAACTATGTTCTTGGATTTGACAAGTGCTTCGTGCATAACATTGAGAGATCCTGGTTCAAGTGATTGATCCTGAGGCCAATCTCTCTTTCGTCCTGCACACAACCGGAACACAGCTTGTAACAGAATCACACTACGCTTAAATGAAACATGCTCCGCTCCTCCCTCCCTCTTCTCCTTGTTGCTACGAGCCCGGGCTAATAATAGCAACAAAATACACATAGCTACTGTTTGCTGAAACCTCATCACTCTGTCTACCATAAATGTGACTTCAAAATGTACCGCGTTAACTTAGAAACGAGGGCTAATTCCAGTTTTTTTTTTTTGTTTTTTTTTTTTGTTTTTGTTTTTGTTTTTTTTTTTTCGTTTTCATTATCAGCGTGGTCGATATAGTCAGCAAACATTTATTTCATCCCAGTTATATTTTCACTGTTGGCTAGTATGATTGGTAGGACAAAAGAAGAGATTTTCAAGTATAAATATGAAGACATGGAGGTTCTGAATAAAAGTGATGTCACTTAATCTGTTTTGAGTGAGTAGAGTTTAAGGGCCCGTCGACAGTTAGGTCATTATGACTTTGAAGGTGATGCCAAATGGGGTATGGAAATAGAAGCGCTACTTGCCCATTTTTTGGCAAATGGAAAAGTCAATTGCTGCTGAACATATTTTATTTATCACTTAGGCTCTTAGCCTACCGCAAACGTTACACTTGAGACAATTGTACACACTCAGAACAGAGCATGGCCTGTCAAATTGAATCACTACGCAACTGCACTCGGCATTGTCCAGTGAATTCAGTTGGACTCCACTCAATTCAACGGTCAACTGTCTACTGTCCCCGCCGCGCAGTTAGCTCTTGATATAAGCCTAGAAATGAAAGCAAACGTTTGGATAAAGATCCTGCTCGAAAGAGCCAAAACGATTCCTCTGTAGTGCGGAAGTGGAATAAAATGGTTATTGTTCTGCATAGGCTTTTGTTCTGGAGACCGGTCATTAGCCACAGCAGGGCTATGCGCTAACCTCAGCGGTCCGTATGTAGCTTCTGGCCGCGGTGGCAGTATTTTAAACATCTTCATTTGTGAGTCAAAATGAAATGTACCTTACAGACACATAGATATATACGTACTGTCTCAATTAGTGAGTACTGGTATACAGTGAGTAAATAACCACTACAGTCAGGTAGTTATTGTAAAAGTATTTAAAATGCCGAGGGGAGAAAATCAGACGTGCATGCTGTGCTTATAATGCTTAAAAATGTTCTGCAACGCTTCCAGCCACAAAATGCTGATTTACCTATTGTTTTCTACTCTACAATTTTCTGCACATTGTTTATACCAGGTGGCCCACTGAGGCCGGCCCCACCGTAAGTAGATAACCCTTCGTGTGTTCAAACATTTGCAGGACTCCACGGCGCAGTGGCGTATGCCACCATTCTGTGAGAGGTGCGGTGAGAAGCAGTTGAGCTAGCCTGTGCAGCCTGTGATAATAGACAATAACAGAACAAACAACCGAAAAGGTCTCACTTTACTTGCAGGATCTTAATTTTCCAGGGAATAAACTCACTGCTGTATATGGTGCTATTGTCTAACGCTTGAATTGCAGATTGTAAAGTGCAAACACGTAATGTTTCATTGGCATTTCATCGTTTCTTGTCAATGTTGTTGTATTTTGTTATCGTTATTATTGCTATCGTTAGTATCAAATTGTTATTAAATGTATTATGTCACTCCTGTTAGTTTATTACTGTTAATTAGTATTAATTATTGTTTCTCTTATCATTAGTATAATTATGTTTGCTTTTATTTTATCAGTGTGTTTATTGCATTATTATGTTTACCATTATTATTATTATTATTATTATTATTATTATTATTATTATTATTATTATTATTATTATTATTATTATTATTATTATTATTATTATTATTATTATTATTATTATTATTATTATTATTGTTGTTGTTATTCTTATTATATTATACCCCTGTGCCCGTGTGTCCATCACATATCCCGCATACAGACGCCTGGTACGAACCCGGGTCGCTTTGGCGAGTGTCATGCAGTCTAACCACTCGGCCACAGTGTAGCCAGTGCTGACTCTACATACAAGAACTTCTACTTAACTGTCGTTATGTGGATGGTTTTCTATCTTGAACTTCGTTGTCCGCGTACAACCACCAATTTAGGCCATCGTCTAAGATTTGTTTTCCTGGATTATTGAAAGGACGATCCTTTCGTATTAACGTGTACCATACATCAGATTTATTCTTAAGGTTCTATACTGGTCACATCATGTAAATAAGTAGATTTGTCTCGTGTCTCTATAGGACATTAATCAGCAGACTGCCTATTCCTGTCTCTTTAACAGAAGAGTATTCTTTCATATTCCTTATCCTCAACCGAACCAGGCGGTTTTCACTCCCTTCATTCACTAGGTTTGTTACATCACAAGTAACATGCACATATATGACACGAGCACTGGGATCGCCTCCACAAATTGAATATATTGTTCAATTATAGTAATTACCATACAGTTTTAGCTTGGACACAATATGCAACCTTGACATTTATAGTTTTCACGTCGTGAATCATTTGTTGACCGTCCTCATTAATAAGGTGGAGTTGCAAAATTTGGGACTACTGGGAATGCTTGGGGGCATTCGCAGTGGAGTTGCTAAAAGCAGCCAAGCTATATATTAGTTATACCGTCACTGTAGCATCCAACGCTTTTTGGAAATGTTGGCTATCAGAGCATGTTCTTATTTATAAAACTTCGGCTACATTTTACTGATAATCACAGGTCATTATTATCTATCAATCCAGCCAAAGTTGGCTTCATTGTGAAGCTGTCCTTTAGGCGTTGCCACTGATTATGATGATTGATACCCTGGATAGTTGGATATGATGTCGCGGCTGGGTGATCTACGTGCACTTGAGTTGTTCAGGAAATGGTTGTCGTTTTCGGGTTCCTTTCGTCAACAGAGTGAGGGAACGAGGGTGAGGTAGGATTCCTGCTGTTCAGGATTTCAGCGAGGTTTGAGGAATTAACTCTCACTTAGGCCTTGGTAGAACAACGTTGTGATAGCAGGCCTGCGCTATGTGTTTGTGTTTAAATGCTTGTAACTATTTTTTTTTTAATTTAATGTTTCCTTCATGGCTGCCTTTAGCTTCATTTAGCTGAAGTGTACATGGTTAGCATTATTTTACTAGATGCATCAACGATAAATAAAACTTAGTAGGAGTACAGTATACGCTATAATTTGCTCCACACTACATGGAAAGATAATAAATGGCGATTTTCTGGCATACTATTTGTAATTTGAAATGTACTGCCAACAACAACAATAATAACAATAATACCAATACCAATAATAATAATAATAATAATAATAATAATAATAATAATAATAATAATAATAATAATAATAATAATAATAATAATAATAATAATAATAATAATAATAATAATAATAATAATAATAATAATAATAATAATAATAATAATAATAATAATAATAATAATAATAATAATAATAATAATAATAATAATAATAATAATAATAATAATAATAATAATAATAATAATAATAATAATAATAATAATAATAATAATAATAATAATAATAATAATAATAATAATAATAATAATAATAATAATAATAATAATAATAATAATAATAATAATAATAATAATAATAATAAACAATTTAACAAGCATATGATGTTACCTACACAATACATGTTATTAGCACACAGGTTCTTTATGATCAGCAGACCTCGGGTTTTAGGTAGAAGCCTATTTTGTTCCTCATGATGTATAGAAAATAAAATTTGTATGTACATTAATTATGAAAATATATGTCCAAAAATAGTGGTCCTATACAACCTAAAATGACCTAATTTCAGGTTAGAACATTGTTTTGCGACTGGGAGAAGATATAGTGAGCATTATTTCAGCTAAAGAGCCTCTGCAGAATCCAACAATTGCCCATGATATTGCATTCATCAAATTATATTAAGTATTTCTGGTCCCCACTATTGATGCTCTAGAGTCTTCAGACAAACTGGTCTATATACAACTGGGATTGATAGAAGAGGTGACAGAAAAAATAAACTTGGTTTCTAGTTATGTTGGTGAAAAAGTTTCTGTATAACTCAAACCAGTGGTTGAAACAAACCCAGGACTGACAGTTCTCCGTACACTTACTGACATCATGTCCGGCAAAACACTTGAACATGAATGTGCTGCTCCCTTGCATCTGATACCAACATTTAAATATGCTCCAGTGACAAGAGCTGATGTGGAACGCTCATTTTCGGCTTATAAGGTGGTGTATCTATAATGGAAAACTTAGAAAAGGCATCAGTCGTTTACTGAGACTCTAATTATGGACATGTAAATTAAAGACACTGTCAAATGTTTGGGCTAATTTGTAATGGGAAACAAAATAATATGATTTCTGTTTACCTATTTTTGTGATTTTAGAACCTATTTTGATTTGTGATAGAACTTATATTAGGTACCTAATCTAAGATTTTTAGGAACTAAAAGTCCGAGGTCTAATGATCAGTTTCTGATTCTAAAGATCTCATTTTCAGTTTGTCTTCAGAATTGCAATCATCTGATCCATACATGTTGTCATACATGTCTAAGACAACATCATCACAAAGTAAATGGTGCACTTCTTCCAAATACTTGGGATTTTGTAGATATCTTTTACTCGTGTTTGTGGGAAGTAGTAACATACTACTTGCAATGCAAAACAATTTTGCACAAGTAAAAAGTTGAACTCTGTGACGCGTAA
Organism: Tenodera sinensis; assembly: GCA_030765045.1. NCBI lineage: Eukaryota > Metazoa > Arthropoda > Insecta > Mantodea > Mantidae > Tenodera > Tenodera sinensis. The sequence continues at coordinate 37,216 of JAUKNM010000088.1, forward strand.
CTGCATAATACTCATTCTTGGAGGCAAAGTAATAAACAGACAAGATTGTCGCTCCAGCGAACAGTCGAGTAAGGTGTAATATTAGATATCCTAGTCAGGCGATTGCACAAGTACCTTCGTTCGAAAACTAGAACGTTTAAATAAACGTAGGGATCTCCCAGGCCCTTAGCAACCAACAGAAATGTCCCACCAATTCCTTAGCCGTCCCAAATTACCATTTATAGAGAGATCCAAATATATGTGCGCGGTGTTTTTCCACTGCGCACGCAGAAACACGTCACCAGCAGCTGATGTATACAAGGTCACGAACATAGCTTGTTTTTCTCTGCTCTGCTCACAATCAGTATTGAGTTGGCGCAATATCGTGCGGCTCTATTATTACCAGTGTGTTTCATTATTTAGTCCTGTACTTAGTCACAAAGTGTATTATGGCTCAGCATTTGTTTTCTGCTGCACACCGTGTATTTATTTATGATTCATATTTATTAACTCAGCTCGCCAGGTGCAAGTGTGGTTTGCAGAACGATTTCCAGGTGTAAAAGTTCCAGGCCGTACAACAATCCATAAACTTTACAATAAAATTCAAGCCACAGAAAGTGTTTAGGCTCGGAAATATAAAAGACGGCGTATGGTTCTTACCGAAGAAACATTAGAAGACATCGATCATTGTTTTGAGAATTCCCCCCAAAAATCGCTTAGGCGTCTTTCACAACAGGCAGGCATTTCTTATGGCTCTTTGCAAAGAGCTACTAAATTGCTGAAGTTAAAACCATACAAAATAACTGTGGTACATGCCCTTCAACCGGGTGATCCTGTAATTAGACGCACATTTTGTGAGTGGACTCTCAATAATGTATACACAGGCGAAATCGACCCACATTTAATATTTTTCACGGACGAGGCTTGGTTCCACCTTCATGGGTATGTGTGCACACAAAATAATTGTTATTGGAGCTCTGAGAAACCTAATGTTGTTCATGAAATACCCCTTCATGACGAAAAAATTGGTGAATGGTGCGCCATTAGTGGAGAAAGAGTTATAGGCCCAATTTTTTGGAGTCAACAGTTGACGCCCGTACATACGCGGATACAATTTTGCCCGCCTTTTTAGAGAATCAATCAACAGGGAGCGTGGTTTTGCCTTTTTTCAACAAGACTTTGCAACAGCCCATACAGCCAATCTTTTGATGAGAACAATCGAAAGTATGTTACAGGACAGAATTATTAGTAGAAATTTGGGGCCCCCTCGGTCCCCCGACCTAACCCCCTGCGATGTCTATCTCTGGCGTAACTTAAAGCATAACGTGTACAAGACAAATCCACACACCCTGGAAAAATTAAAACAAAATATTCGTCGGAAATTGACAGCATTTCTCAACGTAAACTACGGCGAGTGATGGACAATTTCCTTAGCAGGTGCCGAAAATGTATGGACAACGACGGTGGCCTCTTTCAGCATCTTCTTTAATTATTTTGATAAGTAAAGCCTTTAAAAGTAGTTTTAAAAATGTTGTATGGTTTTATCCACGCTGTTCTATGACAGGGGCAGTCAGCGACGAGCGCAGAGGACCCGTACAGACAAAGTACAGCGCAGCCAGTTCACAGTCGTTTGGATCACCCGTTATGTCCCCCACTTACATTAATCTGCGGTTATAGGCCTCGGATGTTTTGACTTTCGCAGTTCTGAAAGTTTCCACTATCTGCAATTTTACATACTGTTACTGGATGATGCAATAAGCACAATAGCCAGTGAGCGAGTGAGTTGAGTGAGTTTCTGTTCCTTATATAACATTCATATACGTACATACACGGTAAATTAATTCGCATCTTAAATCTACATAAATTTAAACATAATAAGCAGTTATGTTAATCGAAGGCGTCTATTGCCGCTGCAAAAATTGTGGATTCTGGATCAGCGCACCATTCCGTATGTTCCATTCCGTTTGAAATTACCACACCTGAGTACCAATTTCTATAATGAACCCTGTCCGGATATGCACGCTTTGAACGCTGTAGCGCATTGAAGTGTGAGATGGATGACAGCGTCAATAAACTCACTATGAGTAGCACATTGACCTATATCGGTAGGGCTGAGCTCACGCACATGACCCAATGCGTGCGGTTGTTTTTGAAGATTTCCAATCGCCCTGTGGACTCGAGTAATAAGGTTCTCTACTGACGTTTCATGAGTGTCATACACCATACCCTTCATACAACTCCACAGAAAATAGTTGAGAGGTGCCACATCTGGCGACCGTGTTTAGTCATAGAACTGGTCCACCTCTACCAATCCCTATATTTGGATATGCGATGTTGAGTTGATTCCACACATTTACATCAAAGTGTGCTGGAGCTCATGTCACCCATTTCCGGAGATGTGTACTGGTAGGTACCTGTCGCACTGCTGTTAAAACGTGACTGTGCTGGAAACTACACAAGTAACGCAATAGGATGTGCACCAAGGACTCTATGGAGGAATGTATTGCATCGCAGGAATGTTATTATGCTCAGGTCGTTCATCCGCAGTACACATATGCCTAAAGGGTTGCATAACTTCCTATTAAGATACCGAAACGAATCTTAAGAAATTGTCATAACTGTTCGTTCTTAAACGTCAACGCTCTCCATCGTCCAAACCGTGCATTTCCGGACAGGGTTCCTTCTTTAAAATCGATCAGTTTGCTATCCCGCACAACATACTAAACGCCTATGGATGTTTTGTTTTTGTGACTACTTGCATATGCATATTTGAATGAAACAATCACACGGAGTGGGAAGCATAACATTACATGGCATTATATGTATGAAATATTTTTAACAAATACCATTATTAGTGTTACCAAATTCGGATTGTAATATAAAATATAACTTTGTTGTGCCTTTTTTCCGGTGATCAAATGTTCGAATAGCTAGAAGTACGTTCCTGTTCACAGATTAAGGTAAAAGTAATACACATTAAAAGGTGCGACCAAAATGACTGTCATATAAGAAGATACTGCTAAACAAGGATGAACATTATGCGGATATGGCCCTATGATGTGTCTTATGGCAAATCTACCAGTATGGTGCAAATGCATCGCCTCGAATGAATGTGTCCCCCAAAGAAAACTATCTACGTTAACATAGCTTTCACAACATCTCTTCTTGCGCTAAGTCTATGAGCAATAAACACAAGCTTTCAGATGCTTGAATTTACCAGGTTGTTTGGAATGCACGGTGTAGCAAGTCAGCCACACGCTAAGGCTCCATTCGCAACAGATATAACATTCGTAAATGCAGTATAAGAACAGCTGTGAGGGAAGACCATTCACAATGCAGCCGCAGACCTAACACTACAAGTTGGCAAGGATTTCTATAAAATCCTTGTACATGTTACAACATTCCGCTCCATTTAACGTGCACTGTCTTCTAAGGGTGAGATGCGCTATAGTGCATGTTGCAACATTGTGCTCCATTTAACGTGCACTGTCTTCTAAGGGTGAGATGCGCCATAGTGCATGTTGCAACATTGTGCTCCATTTAACGTGCACTGTCTTCTAAGGGTGAGATGCGCTACAGTGCATGTTGCAACATTGTGCTCCATTTAACGTGCACTGTCTTCTAAGGGTGAGATGCGCTATAGTGCATGTTGCAACATTGTGCTCCATTTAACGTGCACTGTCTTCTAAGGGTGAGATGCGCTATAGTGCATGTTGCAACATTGTGCTCCGTTTAACGTGCACTGTCTTCTAAGGGTGAGATGCGCTATAGTGCATGTTGCAACATTGTGCTCCATTTAACGTGCATTGTCTTCTAAGGGTGAGATGCGCTATAGTACATGTTGCAACATTGTGCTCCATTTATCGTGCACTGTCTTCTAAGGGTGAGATGCGCTATAGATCCATAAATTCTTTCCTGAGTAACACAATTTTTAAATTGTATAGCATTACCAATATGAAAATTGATCCAGACTATATACATAAATAAGAGCCCTAATTGACCTAATTGTTGACGGGCACTTAAACATTATACACTCACTCTCTCACTCACTCACTCACTCACTCACTCACTCACTCACTCACTCACTCACTCACCCATCCACTCACTCACTCACTCACCCACCCCCCCACCCACCCACTCACTTCACTCACTCACTCACTCACTCACTCACTCACTCACTCACTCACTCACTCACTCACTCACTCACTCACTCACTCACTCACCCATCCATTCACTCACTCACTTATTCACTCACTCACTTATTCGCTCACTCACTCACTCACTCGCTCACTCATTCACTCAGCCATTCACTCACTCAACCACCCACCCACTCACTCACTCACTTATTCGTTCACTCACTCACTCAATTATTCGCTCACTCACTCACTCATCCTCTATGCAAATAATAAATATAACATAAAATGCAACAAGGAAACAATAAATGTGCATCTCTTGTCAGTATTCAAAAATTAAAGAGCATTATGATTCTGTAGTAAAGGGAACAAAATCTCCCATTGCGATCGAGTGTTTTTCAGATGACGGTAATGTACAGATAAAGAATTGCAGAACTACTCTATGCAAGCATCTCAAGGGTATAGTATGGCGTTTGCAAACTCTTGCGTTACTGAGCGTTGCATGACTATGTGAACGTTTTCCATTAAATAACATGGCTGGAAAATCGAGTTCATGCTGAATCTGTGCTCACTTTCATTGTGAATGGGGCGTAATTCTACTTGGACAGGCTGTTACTTTCTCAGCAGGATCAGGTATAGACCGACTTGGTCAAGTTACGTGCAATTTGCTGATTTGACATTTTTTTAATCTCTCTACTACGTATATTAAGTATTGCATAATAAGTGTAGTGGATGTTGCATTCGACCCAACATTTCGATCTCGAGATTTCACCGGAAGTATGTTTTGAGGTCCCCTGAATCTGAAAAAGAAATTTTTTAGAAATAGGTCCGTGTGTGTCTGTGTGTGTATTCGTATGTGTGCATGTATTTGTGTGTCTGTGTGTGTGTGTTCGTGTGTGTGCCTGTACCTGTGTGTGTCTCTCTCTGTGAACAGCTTAATTCAAAAACGAAGAGTCGGTTAAAAACCAAAGTTCGCATTTAGGTCTAATATCTTTCAAGGATGCGACACGAAGATTTTGAAGAAAATTCTTCCACCCTAAATTACCCTTTGAATGAAAATATTTTCGAGAATTTTAATTTTCTCAGAAATGGCTCTGACGGTTTTGTTTAAAATGTGATGTGATGTTTAAGATATTTTTATAGCAAGTAAAACGTATATTTTCAATTTTCTTGCTAGATCCCATGTAAACTTGTTTACTCTTGAATATTTTTGCATAACTGGTAAACTGTAAGAGATAGACCAAGTCTTACTATACAAAAATATAGATCTCGTTAAAATGCACGTTAATTCCAAACGCTTTTCTTTTTGTGCGGAGCGAACCATTTTGGAGATATTCCTTTTTATTTGTGTAAGGTTTGCAATACTTAACTTTTTCTGAAAAGGAAGATCGTTATTCACTTTTTTATTTCTTGGCCGTGCAAAGAGAACGGAATTTCAAAACCTTCATGTAGCCACCAGCTTTAAAAATTTAACATGACTCAGAGTCTACTGTATGCCTATATTCCCCTTGCGCCTGGAAGAAAATTAACAATAAGGTAATTCCTGCAAATATTGATCTCAACTAACATGAAGGTAGAGGAATAAGAGAATGTAGGAAAAGTACAGATTTTTTCCTGCTATGGCGCACAATGTACCAGTTTGGTTGTTTGGCACATTAAAATGAGGGTGTTACTAAAGCAGACAGAAGAGAAGATTTAGCCACGTCGTTGAACAGCAAAACTAAGCGCATAGCATGGGGCCGTGTCAATGGGCAGAAGCGAGTCTACAAAACGGTTGGCATTCGTGAGTGTAGTAGGTTTATTCCTTATGTGAAGCTTTTAGAGCCACAAATATGGATTCATTAATTAAGAAACGCTTTTTAATGGCCAAATTTGACACAATTGAAAGGAGTATTTTATTTACCACCTTTTAGATCTACATAGCTCGAGTCGATGTGCGTTGTTATAGGAACAATTAGTACTTTAGGTCTGTCTAAATTAAATGAAGTTTCTCTTGTGGTGTTCTTGTCTCCCCTGTAAGAGTAAGGCATTCCCTTTCAATTCGCCTGAATCGAATTATCATATCTTTAGCTATCAAATTAAGAACTTTTAATTCTTTGTCCAGCGATAACTGTAGGGGCTTAGAATGTTAGAAATGTTTACATGTCAGCAATGAAATAACATCCTTTAGAATATCCAATTCAATACAACCGTTAATTAAACTTCAACCTCTAAAACAACTGACATTCATCCTTGTAATCAATAGAAGCTTTTAGGTCAGATGCTAATTCGAAAATCTTTTATCAGCGTCATTTTCAATCACCCTTTCATTGTGTATGTTAACACCTTGTTACCTAAGATGATAAACGCTCAACAAAAGCAATGACCTCTTAGTAGAAGGTGAATATGCACTGAAGAGGGGGAAAACACTCCTAATTTTGTTCACGGCTATAGGAGCTTTAATTACCTAAATGTAGGCAACGGTAATATTCATTAAAGGGCAAAAGGGAAAGACAACCTCAAAATTCAAATAGCATATTCATACCCGGAATTACGATCAAGAATAATGGACACTTGTTGAATTTACATCACAAGGTGCTCACAAAATTAGTTCCTAGTCACTTATTTAGCATTTTCAAATATTATACAAAAGCACCTGCTCTATTAAATGCTGATAAGTTAATTCTTTAAAAGGCCACCTATTAAAATTTTAACAATTTCGTAAGTAGTTATCTCGATTTGGCAAGTTTTCAAAATTAACTCACTAGTTGCAAAATAGTGAAAATTGTTATAAAACCTAAGTTTTGGATTGGTTGTTCTTTTTAAACATTAGAAATCTAAGTTTTCTCTCCATTAGCTTAACTGCTAGAATTTTTAGAAAATGCAGGAAACTTTCTACTTTCACCTTTATGACAAGTTATTAAATAGAGAGCATAGGAGTTTAAAATGTCATAAATGTGCAACGGTTTATGGTTTCAGGTCTTAAACTACAGAAATGGGATGCATTTTAAGTGACACAGATGGAGCTTAACCTTTATCTGGACTAAAATACAGAGACATCTGGGGACTACATGTATTTTCGGTATTTCCTTTTATTTGTTAACATTTAAATATATCTGATTTCAATAAAAGAGGCAACACGTGACACGACGAATATATAATATATAAATTCTTCGTATCCGTTGGGACTCAGAGGGCATTTTGCTGTCTGTTCATGAAGGAATACCTTTGTTTGTTTGTATCCATTTCGCATACATGCATGTTAATGAAAATCTAATTCCTTTCTCTTTCTTTCCTTGTCATTCAGAGTTGGCGTCCGAAAGTGTACCGCAAGTGGAATTGCAATACTTCCTCCATGTTGTGTGCGTGTGTGTGAGACTGGCGGCCCGTTCTCAGACATTCCAGTTTATTGCTTTTTCTCCTTTTTAGCTCATGGTAAGTTTAACATACTATTACAGAAGTAGAAAGAAACATTACCCAAGACTATCTACTGAGGATATACTAAATTTATTAATATTATTCTTTTGCAGATGGTGAGCTCCGGCAACAATATTCATAAGATTATAAGGTAAAAATTTCAATTGACGAAACAAAGGTAAATAAATGGAAGGTAAAGCCAACATAAGGACTAAAATAGTAAATCGAATTTCGAATAATCGAATTACAAAACGTTAACAGTGCACGACGGAGGTAAATTCTTTAACATGGTAATAGTCTTCGATATTTATAGATAGATGCCTTTGAATGTGGGTATTTAAAGGAAAAAGTTGGTTATTAATTTCTGGAAGAGTGAAGCCGGCGTACTCCCTAATTTATCTAAAACAATTGTGATTAACATCTTCTAAAGCTTTCAATTCTAAAATTTCAATCTTATTGCAGCACTATGATAGTATTGTGTAATAGTATAGTTGGCACAGGCTATATACATAATAAGTCCCCGTTAAGACAGAAAGGAAGGGTACTGTACTCTACAGAACTTTAGATATATTGACTGTCCAGCTTTTACCTGACACTTAAATTTTCACTTTGACTTTACTGAGTTAAGGCCGTCTTTAATCTCCCGCTGTAGCAGCACTTACTGTACGTCACGCTGTCGCGTCGTCACAGGTAAACAGACCTGATGTCACACCAGAAACACACTCAGCAACTCACTAACTGGCTTACTTGAGATCACGGTCACTTATATAGCCAATGGAAATTTCAGAGAGCTCCAGAACGTTGGAGAATTGGCCGAAGGGAACTTCCAGAAACTTCAGTCATAAACAAAAGAAACACGTAACGCAACTTCATTAACACAAGGAATGGGGCGTGTTTTAAACAGAGTTTCTGACCGATCATGATTAATCAGGGTTTGTGTTACACATCTTATCGCAACATCAAATACCTGAAATTCTATAACACGATTGCAGTAAAAAATATGTTAAATTCGTAGGTTAGACTGTTAATGACTACACATGTATACATCATTAAAATATATGAAGAATTTCGCAAAATACTCATTTCTATAATGCATCTTACAAATTTGCACAATGTATGTGTTATTTAGACTTTAAATTACTTTTGATGTAATATTAAGTACCAACATAAACGTTCTAGAATTCTATCCCGGAACAAAATACCGGAAAGTCTAAAACGCGATTGTAGCGCTGCTTGACGGATCCAATTGCGAAGCTAAACCATCCAAAGATCATATGTTATACGAACAACACAAGTTAATTAATTAAGTAAAAATAACATAATCTATCGGGTCAAATTGTGTATCTAAACCATTCTCGAATCACGTGTATCACACACTCAAAAGTTTATAAAAGTCGATCCAGAAGTTTAGGATGGCACACAGAGGAGACCGTGATAAGCTTTAGTCGAAGTTTATATCCCTCCTGTAGTTTTTATCTGTGTAATAGTTGTTATAGTTACTTCAGAGTGTTAATACTTATATTCGAAAAGTGCACAGTTAATTGCAGTATTGGTGCTATTTAGCACCCTTCAGTTTAATTTATATTGCTAAGAAAACCCGAAATGAATTCGCCGGAAACATCTGCCAATGTTAAGAAGTTGGAACATGATTCACCGTTTGCCTCACAGAACATATATTCTGCTTTACAGGGAATGGAACATGAACCAGCTCATGTAAGTACAAAAGCAAATGCTAAACAAATCAAATATGCTGTTCCACCTATTTATGTCACTAATATTGCAGATATGAATGGGGTTATATTATCATTGCGTAAGCAAAACATAAGTTTCAAACATATGACAGTCAGTGAGAGTAAACTTAAACCATAGCGGATAGAAGAGAAAGTGTGAGCCCTCCCGCTAGTTTACTGCATGATCCGTGGTCCTGTGGCAACTGACCGAAACTGTGGCGTGGCGATCGCAGTCGCCTCAAAATGCGGCCGAACTGTCTAGTATGTGATTCGGAAGTACAGACATAATTGTATACGTATGCGTTGTGTTTTGTGAGTAATTAGGTACATAACTTGTGAAATTGCTTCTAAGTTTGTACATAAATGTGTGTGTTCTTCAAAACGTAAGTTTCAAGCAACATCAATAATTGATTAAAAATGCCAACTTGTTTTGTACCCGGGTGTCATTCAGGATACAGAAACTGCTCAGAAGCTAGACATATTTTACTCCTCCTAAAGATAAAAATCTGTTTTACAAATGGGAAAAGTCTATTCCTAGGAAAGACACTAAATTATCTGTTAAATCTAGTATTTGTGACAAACATTTTCCACAGGAGTTCTTAGTGAAAGTTGATTCATTCGTTGTGCATGGAAAACTAGTTGAAATCCCTAGAATTAAATGGCGGTTAAAGCCAGGGGCAATTCCCTGTATATTTCCTAACTAACCCAGGTACTTAACAACAGTGCATACATCCCGAAAATCTCCACAAAACACAGACAAAAAATTACTGAAAAAGCAATATTCAACAATCAGTAAATTACCAGAAGCAGGATCCAGTCAACCAGTTCTTATGTCAAACGCACCGTCCTTTAACAATGAGGAAATCACAGAAAACAGTTCTAATTCCTCCAAGGTCAGAAAAACAAGTGTCAATAATGAAATTGCTACACCGAAGAAAAGAATTAGAAACCTCAATATAAATTTAGTTAGAACTAAAATCCTGCTATCTAAAGAGAGGGCTAAATTAAAAATAGTAGAAAAGAAATTCGCTACTAATTGTTGCGAGCATAAACGCAATTTAAATTGTTTAAGTAAAAACCAAAAGCTGGTTCTAGATACAATGCTTAAAAAATGTCAGACGAGCTCAAAGGGGATGCGCTACACCAATGAATTTCTATTAGAAAGCTTGCTATTTAAAATTAAAAGCCCTAAAGGTTATAGACATGGCTTAACACATGAATTGCTGCCCCTGCCTTCTGAAGTCCATTTAAAGAAATTATCTAAAGGGATAAAGTGCACATATGGTATAAATAGCAATGCTCTAAATGCGATTTCTACTACATTCAGTCACGAAGAATACGAAAACAAACGTCTTGGAGTTGTAATATTTGATGAAGTCAAATTAAGAGAAGAAGTTAGGTTCAATGCTAGCTCACTAAAAGTGGACGGATTCGTGAATCTAGGTGAACACACTCCTGACAATCAGAAAAATTCTATGGCTAACCATGCTTTAGTTTTTATGTTTGTTCCGTTATTACATAATTGGAGCCAACCAGTAGCGATTTACGCAAGTAGAAATGCTACACCCGGTGATATACTAGCTAAGCTCCTTATAGAAGTAATTATCCAGTTAGAAAACTCAGGGACAAGAATTGTTGGTTTCACTAGTGATGGAAGTCAATCAAACAAAAAAGTATGGAAAAATTTAGGAATAGGAGCAACATGTGAAAATCTATAGCACCCACTTGATGACAAAAGAAGAATATGGGCTTTTTCAGATTTCGTCCACATAATAAAATGCATGAGAAATTATTTTCATGATAAGGTGGATGTCTTATATAGAAATAAGAGCATCCAATATAATTTTTATAGATATATTTATGAAGTTGACACTTCTCGTAAATTTGCTGGTCTTAGAGTTTACCCGAAATTGACCTCATCCCACGTAGACCCCACCTCTTTTCAGACAATGAATGTGAGACTGTTTTCAATTGTTCAGTAACAGCATTGCATATGGCATTGACTTCTTCAGGAAAATTAATTTTGAAAAATTTAAGGGAAACGAAAATTCTGAACTATAAGCCACCACTTATATCTTTTATGAATCAAATTCGTATATTGGCAAAACAAACTGAGCAAAAAAACCGTGAGCTGTTGGATTTTGTTGGAAACAAAATAAAGAACAAAACTATAATACTTGACTGGGAAAGTGAAGTTCCCGAACTCCATGAGGACAATATTCCTAAAACATGCTTAGTACACAACTTAGGGGGTTATATAGTAAAAAAGTGCTCGAAAAACTTAGTTGTAAAACCTGTGTCTCTACTCTGTCCACCGATCTACCCTCTGACACATTAGCTTCCACTTTCACTACAATAAAAGGCTATGGCACCCTAAAAAATCGTCGGTATTTAACCTACCTCTCTGAATGTATGGTTAATATTCTTTTACAGGTCGAGGCTATTTTGGAGAAGCAAATGTGCTCGTCTGAAAGTTTGTGGGGTGATATGTTTTACGAGTGCTTAGATAACATAGACGAAATCATATTAGGACCCAGTGGAATAGGATGCTGCGTGGAACATAAACTGGATTTAGTTGGAAAGTTAACACTACATTACATGAAGTGTCGCTTCTTTTTTCGTACCAAGGAAATCAGTAGAAAAATGACGTCATCGAAGTCATCAAAATCAACACGTAAACTCTCCAAGGTCTCCAACATCTAATTTCACGGTGAGTTTCGATATTTTATATACATCACATACATAATTTGCATTATGGTTTATTTTTTCAGCGGAAATTCATGTAAGCAGATATTTCCCATTGTTCTTCATTAATTATAATACCCATTATTGTAAAATAATCCTATATTATGTGTCAAGGAAAGATGATGTTTCAAAATAGTATTTCAAATATGCCTGCTTACGATTTTAGGTATTTAAAATACTAATTGATAATATGAAACCCATTTTCACCATGCATTCGTGAACTAAAGTGAAGCGACCGCGACACCAGTGCCATCTTGTGAGCGAACCATAGTAACTCCCGAAGAGCTCACACTTTCTCTTCTATCCGCTATGGTTAAACTCACGTTTGAGACAACTGAAAACTACAGGTCGACAGTCAGCGATCTGGAAAGCAGCAAGGCCGAATTTTACACCTATCAGCTAAAAACCGAAAGGAACTTCAGAGTGGTTGTTAGAGGACTGCATCCCACATGCGATTCCAAAATGATGCTGGATGAACTTTCTGAACCTGGCTTTCAACCTATGCAGATGATACCCATTCACCACCCAGTAACAAAAGTACCTCTACCTTTATTCTTCCTGAACTTGAAACCTAACACTAATAATGAGAACATATACGAAATCGACCACCTATACGGGGCAGTTGCCAAGAATATGGACATAGTAGAAACTATGGCCATAAGGCGCCACGCTGCGTGAAATGCACTGCTTCACACCTTACAGCCAAGTGTAATAAACGCCCAGATGCACCTCCAGTCTGCACTAACTGCAAAGAGCGACATACTGAAAATTATAGAGGCTGCCGTCTACATAAACTACTACAAAATTCAGCACAGCAAACAAGAATTGCAGCAACAGAAGCATTCGCTCCAGCGCCAGTAACTTCCAAAAGTGCTTCAAAAGCTAATACGCGAGTCTTCAAAGGTGCTACTTACGCTGACGTTGCAAAACAGACACAGTCCTCTGATGATACAACTTGATTAGCAACTTTGTTGATAAAGTTGACTCACTAGTTTCAGTCATTATTCCACTCATTAACACATTAAATCAAGTCCTGCCATTGCTTATTAACAGCACAAAATGGGCACACAAGAATTCATAAAAGCCTGCACATAGAACACCCGCAGTATCAATCGTAAAATAATATCACGAATTACTTACATTCGTCCAAATGTACAATATGGATATTTTAATGGCTACAGAAACAAGACTTTCTCCTAATATTCATTTTAAGTTATCTGGTTATCACATATATAGAGCAGATCATCCTAACAATACTAGAAAAGGAGGTTCAGCAATATTTATAAAATCAACTTTGGTTCATGAGGACCAAGCCCCACTCAAAGAGATTGAATTTCAAATAGCTAGAATATCTATCTATATACCAGGTGAGTCAGCTGCCCCTTATTCTCGAGTTTTATGCAATCCGCATTTTATAGTCCAACATGAAAACATCGACCCCATTACTAGGTTCTACCCGCGTATTTAACATAGATGTTAAACACTCGATGAAATTAGTACTAATATAGATGTTATCACATCGCCTTTTAATATATTCGTAACTAGACAGCTGACGTTTGCACTTACGCAAATGTTCACTAGCACCAGCGAATATTACATCTTAAACGGAATGTTTACCAAACACGTTACTAGGTAGTTCAGTTGGAACGAGCGCAAGACTCCGAAGTAATCTGCCTGCTGTGAAGGTGGTTCGAATCACCTGCATGTACTAACTTTTTACCGTGCAATCCTCACAATTTACAAACTATTGTTCTGAAAGCTGTTATTATATTCATTTTTATTGCTTTATTTATGTTTTATGGCATTGTTTGATGTTTCTTTATTGGTGAACTACAATTATGGATTGTTTAAACACACCTATAGGTAGGTGCAATTGAAATAAAGATCATTTATACACATTTGAACACATAAAGCAAGGGAATTACATTGTCAGTGTTTAACATGGAAGTTAAACTCAATTTTGCAGACAGTGAATTATTGTGCTATTAAAAATGTTTCATAGTGATATGTTTTGCGGCGCTGGAATGACCCTTTTTCTATTCCTGGAATACGACTTCTCTAACGAAGCAAGTGCTCGAACTGGTGACCTCCTTGGGTAATGCACGCCTGGGCACGCTGTTGGATGGAGCCCCTGACTTGGTGTAGCATGGCGGGTTGAACATTTCTACAAGCCACTGTAATACGCTGACGAAGGGTTTCTAGATTGCCCAGCTCCTCTGCATAAATGTGTTCTTTTAAATCATCCCAGAGAAAGAAGTCAAGGTATGTCAGATCAGGTGATCTGGCAGGCCAGGAGACTGGTCCTTGTCTTCCTATCCAATGACCAGGATGTGCAGCATTCAAATGATTGCAGACGATCCTCGACCGATGCCTCCCTTACCCAATGAGGATTATCAACACTCCTATAGCGTAAATTGTGACGATTTTCAGTTCCATTGTTGTGGAATTTTGATTCGTCAGAAAACCGTATCCTGGATGCGGATCCCACATCACTTGCTACTCGCTCCAGCAACCATTCACAAAAGGTTACTCGAGCTTCGAAAGCTCTCCCGTGAAGTGCAAACGATAAGGATGGAACTTATTAGTGTTCAATATTCGCACTACAGAAGATTGGCTGATGTTCACCTCCTGAGCAACTGACCGTGTACTAGTATGCGGATTGTTCTGGGTGGCGTTCAAAACTGCTTCTGCATTAACAACCAATGTTGCTTGTGCGTGTCTATGAGGAGACATTCTTGCAAGTGACGCTGTTACACGGAGACACCTTTCAACATTCCAGAAGGTGTTTGCTGTTGGTTGTCGTCTGTTCGGATACCTCTCCCGATGTAGATGCTGAGCCGCTGGTGTATTTGTCCTTGCTTCTCCATAGATCAAAAGCATATCTACGTACTCGTCTGTCGAATACATAGTGAAAGACTGGCACAAAATATCACGCGACAGCTTACGTGTGGTGAATGCAGGGGTCGGCATTCACAACACACTACATCATGCCAGTCCAGCGGTGCAGAAGTCATTATATCTGTTCAGTTACAAAATGCAGACATCCAAAAACGATTTAAATTATGTCCTAAACCCTCAGGGACTTTATAATTAGGTTATTGCGGATTCGGTTTCCAAGTTTTGATGAACATGAAAAAGAATATTTACAATGCTGAGACTTGAACCTGTGTCATTGGGGGTTAGCGGAGAGTACACGTCGCAATCCTATTCAGCTATTTGGAGACTTGGAGACTTTGGAGACTATTTGGAGATTTTAATAGCAAGCACCCTAGATGCGGTTCAAATGTGACAAAATCGAAGAGGACGTATTCTACATGATGTAGCTTACCAGATTTTGCTAAATTTCATCTTTCCAGTAGAGCCAACCTACTGCCCGGATACAGGAAATACACCAGACGTCTTAGACGTTTTCATAACTAAGCATGCAGGCGACCTCTTCACGACGCCATCTGTACTTCATGATCTTAGCTCAGATCACAATCATGTAACACTGACAGCATTAAGCACTCCTGAGATCAACAACTACTCTATAGTCAGTATTATAAAGGAGCCTTTTGATTGGACTCGCTATACAACAACACTTGAAGACATTACTAACTTAAAAGTTCCTCTTATATCACCTTGTGATATTGACGTCCCTGTTACAGTGCTAACCAGAGACATTCAGTTTGCAGCTATCTACCACTCAATACGTATTCAGGAGGACAAATAGTTACCAAATGCCGCTGTCATCCCATATTAAAACTCTTCTTCAAGAAATGAGAGACTGCCGGAGGCTATGGGAACGCACTAAATACGTTGCTCACAAAACAGCATACATCGATCTATCCACCACCTGCATATTGCACTTCGAAAACAAAGAAGTACTGCCACGTATAATCATGTTCTGTCCTTGAATATAATAATTAACTAGGCAAAGAAATATAATGCCACCATTGTATCATAATAACGTGTGGTACACATCGCCACAAGATAAAGCAACACTCTTCCGTGAAATGGTACAGGAGCAGTTCACGCCTAATCCTAGTGAAGATCTGGAATTCGCCGAAAATGTAAGTGAAAGTATTTCAATGCCTTTTCAACTTTCCCCATTTTCCTCGTTCTTTACTCCAGCACAGGTGTATAATGTCATACTTGGAACACCGGCGAAAAAATCCCCTGGCTATGACTCGATCACTCAGCCATGACTCAAAGCATTCTCCAGAAAAACACTCGTGTTACTAACTCAACTCTTTAACGCTGTTCTTCTCTTTGCTTATTTTCCACAGAGTTGGAAACATTCCATAATAGTAATGATTCCCAAGCCTGATAAACCGAAACAAGACCCTCAATCATATCGTCTTATCAGCCTGTAGCCACTGTTTTCTGAAGTCTTCGAAAGGCTCCTTCTTCCACAGCTCCTCATGTCCTACAGCCACTCATTCCTGACACCCAGTTTGGCTTTAGAGCTTCCCATTCGTGTCCTCAACAACTTCATCGAGTCATAATATAATATTGGATCCTTTTATAGGAAAGTCTATCTGTTTTGGACTATTTCTGTACACTCAAAAAGCATTTGATAAAGTCTGGCACGAGGGCCTTTTATTTAAATTAAAACCCCTTTTGACTGATACACTGTTTCTAATCACCAAATCATACCTCATGAACAGATCCTTTTCTGTGAAGTATTTTAATTATTAAACTCAATACCAAGGTATACGAGCTGGAGTATCACAAGGGAGTGTGCTTGCTCCCTTCCTGCATTTAATCCATGTTTTCATCTTACCTTCACATGATAGCATCACAATTGCCCAATTTTCAGATGACATTGCAGTCCTTTGCAAAGGACCAGACAACTCAGCAGTAGACAGTCTGTAACAGTTTGTAGATAAAATACATAAATGGTGCTCAAAATGGAGAATTCGTATGAATCCCAAAACGTCTAAAGCAGTAAGGTTCACGTATAACAGGAAAACTGAAGAATATGTAATCACTTTTGGAAACAATTCCACAAGGTAAAACGTTGGGATACTTAGGCCTAACATTGGATTCCGAACTCACCTAGAGCGCCCATATCTCTTCTTTCATCAAAAGATTGCGGTATAGAATCCTCCAGTTAAAATATTTACTTAAAGAATCGTCTCTGCTACCGTTACACATCAAGAGGATCGTATATTTTTCTTTAATAAGGCCATTCTGAATGTATGGATGTTGAATATGAAGCTCTGTTTAAATTCTCCGATAAGGTGGATCCAAACAATACAAAATCGAGTTCTACGAACAATAGCGGATGCCCCGTGGTAAATTCGCAATTCTACTCTTCATTCGGATCTCGCTACACCAACAGTGTATGCCACACTTCGTTCATGCTACAATCGATTCTACAGATCCTTCACTAACCATTCTACTAGTCTATTAAACTAGATTCCTCTGCACCTATCACCACAGTGACTCCATCGAAGACTGAAAAGGAAACGACATACCGACCTCGTTGACGATGTTAGCTGAATTAAATTTGAGGACAATTAATGAATTGTAACCTCAACACATGTTTCCTGTAACTGTAAAGAATACAATATAATTTTGTAATAGCACCTCTGTAATACACAATTAGTGTAATAAAGTTAACTATTATTAAAAAAAAAAGAAGTTTAGGATCTTTACAGTCACATTCACACAGACAGAAGATATATATAAGGGGCGGCTGACTCACCTCAAACGCCATGTGTGTCTTAGTCCAGTTTTGCACTTACTAAAACGTATTGCCTGACGTTCTTAGAGAGAGGAATGCGCAAAACTCACAGGAACAGCGGCTTAAGGGACAGAACGAACTTCTCGCTAAAGTACACCTCAAAAACATACGAATCGTTTACTGAGAGCGAATTCCGGTTTCTAGCCGATTTTACAAACTTTTTAGTAGAGTATACATAGCAGCGTAATTCAGTAAATGCCTCTGATAAGAAGCATCTATCATAAGAGTATACTAACAACACCAAATAAAAAGAAAATGACGGACACTTGTACTTAGAGCAGGGATTGACTGCGAAAAATTAGGTAAAACTTAAGGACACGCCTCCTCCACCATGGACACGTACAGCCAAAACACACATAATATTAAATAATGGTTTATTTAAATTTTTGCGTAAACTACCTCTCGTAATCTCAAATAACAGGCATAACAGCTTTTGCCATCTAAGTACAACATTAAAACGCCCAGCAAATGATTCAAACTGCCTCAAAAGGCTAAATCAAGCATCAAAACTCGCGAAGTGGCAATGACATATGCACCATAGGGGCGTAGGTACAATCGTGAAAGGGGGGGGCGAAGGAATTGAAGAGAAGAGACCACTAAAAATTTCAAGAACTATAACATTTATGGATCAATAAATTATACATTTGTTAACAGGAATGATTAATCGGTATAGCAAACCTTTAAACAGATATGGAAGCCGAAACACACAATAGAAATACAGGTGAAAACAAAACCAATTTACATAACCCCATTCAACTCCCCCTCAAAGCGAGGAGTTGGGCAGTCTTCAAGCCTATCTGAAAAAGCCTAAATGATTCGCGTGGATATCCTACGGGTTACAAGAATTACTTGTTACAAGATTAAATTTAATTCGTCCGCATTAGAAGCACCTCCCAGGCAAATAACGGTCTGAAAACCAATCTGTAATTTACGGCCTGAGCCTTAGTTAAAACCAAACAACGGGACCACTTACCCTGCACGCCGAGAAAGGAGCACTCCGACAGACTGTCCCTACAACCGTGAGACCGAGAGGAAACCCAAAGAAAAAACACTAGCGCATCCCAGCGGGGAAAACAAGAGTCGCGAAACCAAAGGAGGTGCCATAATGAAACAAAACAAGTGCGATCAGCACACATACAAGTCGTACTATTGAACTCTAAACGTGCTTTTAGTCAACGCTTGAAATACCTAAAGAGAATAATGACTGTAGATTGTACACTATCCCTCAGGAACACGGGTTCGGCTGTTTGCATTGTGCAATTTTTTTATGCTCATCAAAACTTGGAAACCGATTTTACAATAATCTAATTATAAAGTCCCTGAGGGTTTAGGACATAATTTAAATCGTTTTTGGTTGTCTGCATTTTGTAATAAAACAGGTATAATGACTTCTGCCACATTGGACTGGCATGATGTAGTGTGTTATTATGAATGCCGACCCCTTCGTTCTCCACACATACGCTGTCGCACGATATTTTGTGCCAGTCTTTCATTATGTATTCGACCGACGAGTACGTAGATATACTTTTGATCTACGGAGAAGCAAGAACAAACACGCCAGCAGCTCAGCATCTATATCGGGAGAGATATCCGAATAGATAACCAACAGCAAACACCTTCCGGAATGTTGAAAGGCGTCTGCGTGTAAGAGCGTCACTTGCGAGAATGCCTCCTGTGAGACACGGACCAGCAACATCAGGTGTTAATGCAGAAGCAGTTTTGAACGCCATCCAGAACAATTCGCATACTAGTACACGGACAGTTGCTCAGGAGGTGAACATCAGCCAGTCTTCTGTAGTACGAATATTGAACACTAATAAGTTTCAACCTTATCGTTTACACTTACACCAAGCACGATTGACCTCTTGTGAATGGTTGCTGGAGCGAGTAGCAAATTATGTGGGATTCGCATACAGGATACTGTTTTCTGACGAATCAAGATTCTACAACAATGAAACTGTAAATCGCCACAGTATGCACCATTGGAGTGCTGATAATCCTCATTGGGTAAGGGAGGCAGCATTCCAAGAGCAGTGGGGTGTAAATGTCTGGTATGGAATTTTGGGAGACCACCTTGTTGGACTATTATTCTTCGAGGGGCATCTAACAGCAGCGCGCTACCTGGAATTCCTCAGCAATGAGCTCCCTTTATTATTAGAGCATGTGCTACTGCAGGAGCGAATGACGATGTGGTTTCAACACGATGGCGCTCCTCCGCATCGGTCGAGGTTCGTCTGCAATCATTTGAATGCTGCATATCCTGATCATTGGATAGGAGGTCTGCTGGCCTGCCAGATCACCTGATCTGACATACCTTGACTTCTTCCTTTGGGGTTATTTAAAAGAACGCGTTTATGCACAAGAGCTGGACAATCCAGAAACCCTTCACCAGCGAATTACAGTGGCGTGTAGATCTATTCAACCCGCCATACTTCACCGAGTCAGAGGCTCCATACAACAGCGTACCCAGGCGTGCCTTACCCAAGAAGGTCATCAGTTCGAGCACTTGCTTTGTTAGAGGAGTCGTGTTCCAGGAATAGAAAAAGGGGCATTCCAGCACCACAAAACATACCAATATGAAACATTTTTACAGCACAATAATTCTATGTCTGCAGAACTGTGTTTAACTTCCCTGTTAAGCTCTGATAATGTAATTTCCTTGCTTTCTGTGTTCAAATGTGTATAAATGATCCTTATTTCAATTTCACCTACCTATAGGTGTGTTTAAACAACAAACTACTTGTAGTTCACCAATAAAGAAACATCAAACAATACCATAAAGCACAAATAAAAGAATTAAAAATGAAAATAACAGTTTTGAGAATAATAATTATAAATTGTGAGTATTACACATTAAAAAATACTATATGCAGGGGATTCGAACCACCTTCGCAGCAGACAGATTATATCACAGGTTTGCGCTCGTTTCAACTGAGCTACCTAGTAATGTGTGAGGTAAACATTTCGTTTAACATGTAGTATTCTCTGGTCCCAGTGAACATTTACAGACGTGCAAACGTCAGCTGTCTAATTACGAATATATTAAAAGGCGATGTGATAACATCTATATTAGTACTAATTTCATCCAGTGTTTAACGTACATTTTATATACGCGGGTAGAACCCAGTAATGGGGTCGATGTTTTCATGTTGGAGCATAAAATGCGGATTGCATAAAACTCGAGATTAAGGGGCAGCTGACTCACCTGGTATATATATGAACGCTTAGTATGTTGTACCGAACGACAAACTGGCCGATTCTCGAGATTTCCCTGTCCGGAAATGCACGGTTTGTACGCTGTAGCGCATCGAAGTGTACATTCAAATTTCCTCAATAAACCCAATATCCAGCTGTCTACATTAGAAACGGGCTTCGAATTGTGTACTTCCTGCATCATTGCAGAACCTATATCGGTGATGGTGAGTCTTATGCACGTGGCCCAATGCATGTGACTGTCTTTGAAGATTTTCATTCGCTCCGTGCACTAGGGCCATAAGGTCCTCCGTTGACGTTATAGGTTTGCCATACACCGTGCTCTTCATACAGCTCGGCAGAAAATAGTCGAGAAGTGTCAGGTCTGGCGACCGTGCTGGCCTTGGAATTGGTGTACCTCTACCAGTCCATCGAGTTGCATATGCTACGTCGAGGTGATTCCGCACATTTACATTAAAGTGTGCTCAAGTTGGCCATTTCAGAAGTTCTGTACTGGCACGTGTTGCACTGCTGTTATAAAACGTTGCTGTACTGGAAACTACGCAAGTGACGCAGTAGGATGCACACTAAGCGCATTGTGGAGGTATTTATTGCATGTGCAGGAATATTATTATGCTCAGATCATTCATCCCAGTACACAGATGGCTGAAGTGTTGCATAGCTTCCGTATTAAGATATCAAAACCAATGTTAACAAACTTGCAACCTTCCGATCTCAAACTTCGATGCTCTACAGCGTCCAAACCGTACATTTCCGGACAGGGTTCCTATTTGAAAGTCGATCAGTTTGCCATCCCGCACAGCATACTAAGCGTTGTCGGTGGTTTTTTTTTTTTTTTTTTTTTTTTTTTTTTTTTTTTTTTTTTTTTTTTTTTTTTTTTTTTTTTTTTTGGTGGGGGCACACCCACTATATATACCAGGTCAGTCAGCTGCTCATTCTCCAGTTTTGTGCACACACATTCTATACTCTAACATGAAAACATCGACCCCTATGCAGGTTCCACCTAAGTATTCAACATGGATGTATTTGTCTTCGGTTACCTGTGAGGTTATTGGGTAGCTCAGTTGGAACGAGCGCACAATACGTAAATAATCCATGTTTCCTAAAGGTTGTTCAAATCCCCTGCATGTACTACTCTTTTTTACTGTGTAATATTTACAAATAACGTTAGTTGAACAATTATTATGTGTTAAGCTGTTATTATTTGAATTCGTAATTGTTTCACTTCTAGTTTACAATATTGTTGCATATGAGGATATCTATCCCGGTACAGATTTTGAGTTGCTTGTACTTTGACTGTTGCTTCTCCGTAGATCAAAGGCATATCAATATATCTGTCTGTCGAATACACGGTGAAGGAATGGCACAA
Organism: Tenodera sinensis; assembly: GCA_030765045.1. Taxonomy (NCBI): domain Eukaryota; kingdom Metazoa; phylum Arthropoda; class Insecta; order Mantodea; family Mantidae; genus Tenodera; species Tenodera sinensis. The sequence goes on from JAUKNM010000088.1 coordinate 59,512, forward strand.
AATATCTTGCGACAGCACACATTTGGAGAATGAAAGGAGTCGGCATTCATAATACCAGTCCAATGGGGCAGAAGTTATCGTATCTATTCTGTTACAAACTGCAGACAATCAAAAACGTTTTAAATTATATCTTTAACCCTCCGAGACTTTGATATTAGATTATTGTGAATTCAGTTTCCAAGTTTTGATGAGCAGAAAAAAAATTGTACAATGCAGAGACGCGAACCCATTGCCCGGGGGTTAGCGCACAGAGCATGCTCATAATTCTAGTTAGCTACTTGGAGGCTACACTAAAAGCACACTTCGAGTTCCACCCCTAGAGGCAGTACTTCAGGTGCTATGCCACTGCTACTTTTCGAGCTGAATTTGGCCCTTTAAGACTGTATTCCCTTTTTTTCCTGTAACAAAGTTGGAAATGCATTATTCCTGCAAGCATTTTCCCAATTAACTTAAATAAATACATAAATGTCAGATAACCACCAAACTTGATAGTTATGTTCAGTAACTGCCAAAGATGCAACACGAAGTTTTTCAGAAAAATAACACAGGTCAACAAGGTTTTGTGAACTGGAAAGGAAAATAGTGGATTTTATTACAATTAATGTGTTGATTACATTGGTGAAAACAGAATGTTTCTATCACGTCAGGGAACGACGTCATTGCTGTTTACGTATTTTCGCTGCATGGCAATCTCGCCCCGTCTGCATCTGAATACATACGTACTTGTGTAAGCTTATCTGAGTATATCTGCTGCCCTTTTGTGAAGCGGGTGGCTGCAGTTGTGTTTATAGAACTTTTTCCGAAGTAGGAATCAAGACGTGTTACCATATTTTAAGAAAGACGGTTCACTCTGTGTTTTCTGGTGATTTAACCGTTATTGGACTTCGTCTAGAATTACAGAGTGGATTAACAAAATTATGTTGTTTCCTGTGCCTCTGGGATAGTCGGACTATTGCATAGCACTACATAGTCAAAGAATGGCCCAAGAGAGAATTTATTCGAGTATAAAACTGGAGCTGTAGATGAACCTTTTAAATGTGTATCTTCCGCCTCTACATGTAAAACTGTGGCCCATGAAAAACTTTGTGAAGGGAATGGACAAAACACAGGAAGGTTTCATATACCTGACAGAAGTGTTTCCCAGTCTAAGTGCAGCCAAGATAAAAGAAGGAATTTTCACTGGCGCGCATATAAGACAATTGCTTAAGAATTCACAGTTTTGATACTAAGCTGATTCCCAATGAACTTGCTACGTGATTATTATTCAAATAAGTAGTGAATGTATTTCTAGGTAACAAAAAGGTACAAAAATTAATTATCAATTATCTTTTAAATAACCACAGAAACTTACGATGTAAGATATAGAAAATGCATTTTCTACATTCGCCCTTAGGCTTCTTTCCTGAGAATTTGGCCGCAGTTAGCGATGAGTAGGGGAAACGTTTTCACCAAGATATATTGTAAATTGGACGTAGGTATCAAGGTGGACTTGGATCTCTCTATGATAAGCGATTGTTGTTAAATTCTTGAGCAGGAAGATCCATCTTCGCATAAAAGAACATCCCATAGAAAAGCTTCCCAACTGCTTCAGGATATGGAGTGTAGATGTAATATACTAGAAATTACGCATGTAATGCTTTGTTTTTGCATAATAGATGCATAGGAACTACAAATTTCTGGATTTCGTCGGAATTCTGTCAGCTGCATCCAACCACATCCTTGATGTAACTAAATTAGGGAATTAATCAAACCTACCTCACTAATGAGCCGCTATTTCAGAACATACGAGATAGAGATTCTCATATTTTTACAAGATGTTTATGCATTGTTTCTGACTGTGCTACTTTGTTTTGATGATACAGATTAATAAAATAGAATAAAATATATAATTTTCTTAATAAACCTCTAAAATTAAAAAAGGGGAATAAATTTGAACCTTTAATTTCTTTAAAAATATGTATAACAGAAATCTCAACAAACATTAACATAATCACTGCATTATATAAATTGCATGATATAAATGTTATGAACTTAGGCCTAGTTTTACCTGCAGTAATATAGCATCAGTGAGATACGGGTTCACATGTCTTAATAAGAAAGGGTATCGTAAAAAAGAAGAACTAAGCGTGACGGAGAAAAACTGGTGACAGATTCGAAATCAGCATGGTCAACTTAATATGAATCAGGCACTTTCAGGTCAGTTCGTAAATGTTTCTAAAAAATTCCACAATTGTGTGCTCTAACTCCACATGGCCCTTCGTTCTTTTCCGGGAAAAGCCTTTAAGGTGTTCTTCATTCGCAATGATAACTGGTAAGTTATTGGAAAAAATTGGTGACTGTGCACTCAGGTAGAAATCTTGGAATGGGTGTTGTATTTCTAGTGACCGCTTTTTAAAATGATGTCTTGCTGTACATGGCATCTAAGCTTTTCAGCACTGAAGAAACTGAAATTAAATGACAAATGGGAAAGCAAATTTGGGAACGAAACATTCCAAGCCTAAGTTTAGGGTCCTCCCCAGCATTTGCCAGTTATGAAGACAAGAAAACCTGGAAGAAAGCTTGGTCAGGGAGGATTGTCCTGGTGGGATTTGAACCCCAGATCTCCTGTTAGGAGTCTTGTCTTAACGACGTGGCTACCCGTTGACCGATGATGATAAACCAAGAAAAGGGTTCGAGTTTCTGTGCAATCGCCATAGTTTGTTTTTGCTAATTCATTATTCAAGGACTATGACTTAAAGTCATCTCAACAGCTTGCAAAGTGCAAATTTCATAAATAAGGTTTTTGGCTTTTGACCTATGGCTTAAACTTTTATACAATGAGCTTTCATTAGTATTTCTTAAAAACGCAAAGGATATGGTTAAGACGGATAACATAATCAAAACGTCAAATTATGCCTATCCTGGGTGTTATTTAAATGTATTCTAAGTGAGTGTGTTCGATAAAAAGTTGGAGGTAATATATCATTTCACGTGAGCGCCTGCTCGTTAACTTATGCTGACCTGTACAAGCAAGTGTTGACGAAGTAACGAAACGCCCATACATGCAGCTTCCATTTGTAAGAATGCCGTCAAAACATTTCTTTTCTTTTTTGGTGCGCGTGTTCCGAAGAGAAACTTCTTTGTCATGCCTTGCATATTGCTGAATAATGCCGCCTTATCCCGCTAATGAGTACCTTGGCCGCCTTATGGATCAACACTAGAAGGCCTCGGTCCGAACAATATGGCCAAGCACACGTGGGATTTCCTGTGCGGTCCATATGGATGACCGAACTCTAAATGTAGCTATGGAGTGACATCAGCCCTCTTAACGGTTAGCTTAACGTAACAGTTACTGAGGGAATGTGGACAGTGAAGTAACCAGTTACCGATTAACGGCTACAAAAGTGACAAATGTAAAATAATTAAATGCCTAATAACGGTTATCAAAGTAACGAATAGAATAACCAGCTATCGCGTTAACGGTTAATTGGGAACTGTGGCCGACACAAAATGTAATGGCGGGTGGCAGGAGCAACTAGTCAACACAAAATCCAATCAGAGGCTTGCCACGCCTTACAGTGTTATACCTACAGGTAAGCAACGCTGTGAAATCACGCTGTAAAGCTGGTGATATAAATATCGTTTATGCCCAAAAAATATTTGCGCAACAGGAAAGAGAATAGCAGTAGATAGCTATCAGTCGCCATTAAATGTTGCATTTACCATAGTTACATCAACTTGTTACGTAGTGCTAATCTCTTCCGCAAGAGACCTTGAGTGGCATTGTGAATCTAAAGCATCATTGACGAGCAAAACACCAACTAATTATCCACTATGCTACGCATATGTAACCGACGAGATTATCTGAATATTTGATGATGTTTAACAATAATATGTGGTGGGCGCTAATATTGTTCTTCTCTAGCAACATTGCTTTTCATAATTTCATTTCCATGTTTTATCTAATGTTCTACAAGAATATTTAAGTTACTATTTACTTAATGTAAGTAATATGTACGCTGGCATTCTTCTTTGCCATGTCTGTATGATGAGATGAGAAATCTCTGAACCGACTGCGTTATGTTTCTCCCGTGAGCGTTCACCGCGCTCGTCGCCGACTCTCATAGAAAAGTGCGCATGAAACCATACATTTCAAAAACTGCTTCTGAAGGCTTTACTTACCAACTTTATGAAAGGAGATGCTGAAACTGGCCACCGTCGCTGTCCATATATTTTTGGCACCTCTTCAGGAAACTATCCATCACTCGCCGTAGTTCACATTGAGAAATGCTGCCAATTTCCTGGCGGATATTTTGTTTTAAATCTTCCAGGGTGTGTGGGTTCGTCTTGTACATTTTATCTTAATCGCAGGGGTTTAGGTAGGGGTGGGGCCACAACTCTGTACTAATAATTCTGTCCTAAAACACACTTTCAATTCTTCTCATCGAAAGAACCGTATGAACTGTTGCAGAGTATTGTTGAAAAAAAGGCAAAATCATGCTCCCTGTCTGTTAATCATCTAAAAGGGGCGGGGGAATTGTATTCACGTGTGTAGGGGCGTCAACTGTTGACTCGAAAATTATTGGTCCTGTAACTCGAAATCTAATATTGTTCATGAAGTATGCATTCATGGCGAAACCATTGGTGTGTGGTGCGTCATTAGCGGAGCTCCAATAAGCGATTATATTATACATCTTAATATATTTTGTTTATAAAAATAAAAGTACAAATTTATTGTTTTATATTAAGCGTGCAGCTTGTCATATGATACAAGCCCTTGGCAGGCACAGCCTACCAATATGTGAATTCTTTTTTGGTACTGTTTAATGCCGGTTTTAGTATACGGCCCTACAAGCAGTGCACACTGTGTAAGGTACTATCCGTCACAAAAGTAAATACCCACCTTAAGTAGGACCTGCTTGAAAGGTCACCTAGTTCTCAGGCGTACCTAAACAGATAGTATAAGAATGAAATCAATTATATATGTATGCTTCCCTTGTTGTTCAGAGGGGATGGCAACCATTGCCTCACCTCGCAACTTTGTAAAGCGATATTTCAGCAACCACTCTAAATTAAACCGTAAATATTGCAAATTCAACGTTACTACGTCTGCACAAAATATATTACTTTTGGGTTCTGATTAAATAGTGGACCAAAAGTAAAAGACAATGTCTGTGTTGAGCTCTTTGCTTACCAAAGTAAGCTTAATAATCCACACTGAAATCCTGTGTTCAGTGTTCGCCGAGAGCGTAAGAACACTTTAGCGAGCACCCCGAATGGCCACGTGAACGTGGATCGAATCCTGCCCACCGCAAAATTTTTATTCCCCTTCCTTTCTGTTTTAACGGGAACATCGTTATTTATATAACCTGAGCCAAATATATTATTATACAATATTATCATATTGCTGAAATACGATTGAAATTTTAGAACTGAAAGCTTTAGAAGATATCGATTAAAATCGCTGAAGACAACACAGGGAATACGCCTACTTCAACTGTCAATCATTCTTCTACTAATTAATATCTAATATTTTCCTTTACATAACCCACATTCAAAGGCATTTTCTATAAATGTCGACGGTTAAACAATTTACTTTCTCGTGTACTGTCAATGCTTCGTTAGCTTACAGTGGATATAAGAAGGCATGCTAAAAATACGCGAAATACACGAAAAATAAAATGTTTCAACCACCATAAAATAAAATAATTATTTTAGGAAATTAAATTCCTTGGCATGATTATATTAATTTATACTTTTTATGCAGTAATACGACACAAGTATCATTCTATGTGAGAATAGCACTCAAAACACCAAAGGAAAACGAATTTAGTGAATCACATACCATACGAAAGAAAATGTATCACTGATCACAAAAATAGATAGTTAAAAGAACTTGATGCCAGTGATTAAACAGTTGATGATGTATTAGACAGAATGCAATTCAGTTGTAGATTACTTCAGCCTGAAGTAACCTTTGGGCCTGACAGCGTTGTCATTTCGCTTATTTCTAAGGACTACCCAATGTTGCCATGTGCCGATTCACTCAATTTCTAGACGTGTGCCTTTATTCTGATTCTGTATTTCTGATAAAAAGCTCTGGAGAACTAAAGTCGCTGGTTAATTTTCCATTTCAGAAAATAAGTGCGCAGGAGGTGAGGTTTGAACCACCGACACTCAGTACGTTCAATCCCTGTGCACAACCACGCAACGACTTCGGCCATTTCTGGATCGGGTAGCTTCTCCTCTATTCCTGTTATATTAAGCTACATTCTCTGATTAAGTTGGCAACACATATCCTTGGAAGGCGGAAAGTTCGTAGCATTATTAACAAAAGTTGAAGTACTTTCCACCACCACACGAATATCCAATAACAATAGTAAGACTTTTCTACCGTATATCAGATCAGTGACAGACCGCTTTGGGAAACTACTCAAAAACTACTGAAACGCCATAACATTGACACCATTTTCAAACCCACAAAACAGATCTGCAACATACTCCGATCAGCCAAGGACCCCCGGGATCCTCTATCTACAGCGGGAGTGTATAGAATACCATGTTCACGTGGCAAAGTGTACATTGGGACCACAAAGCGAAGCATAAACACCCACATTGGCGAACACAAAAGAAGTTGCCGTTTGGGTCAGACTGCAAATTCAGCAATTGCAAAACATGCCATAGAAGAAGAAGTTGAACACATCATCCAGCAGAAAAACACTGATATTCTAGCCTCAACGTCCCACTACTCTTCTCGTTTATTTCGTGAAGCCATCGAAATACAAAAGCATAAAAAACAAGTTCAATCTAAACTTAACAGATTATGGCAAACAGCACTAACAAAAGCAAAAATCAAGAACTCCACACAGTCAATCAGACGCCGGCAGACCACAACACGCCACCAACATTGGTCCAGCCCTTTGCCCATTTGGACCAATCACAACAGACCTCCGCGGAGTAACCACCAACGAACGCCGCCACATGTCTCAGTGAAACACCAATTCCAACCCCTAGCGGCACAGTCCGAAGATGAGGCGGAGGACCTACGCCCTGCAACAACTAATTTCAAAAACCCACCCCAACCCGGACCACAACGACCAGCTAGACCACCACCGTCACCAAGACTGACATGTACACAAAACTCACCACAACCCTCTACCTCCACTGCCACTCCCACTCCCACACAGGACACCACCCAAAACTCCGAACTCCAGAAACTGCCAAGGATAATAATCCCGGACAAAGCCCAAACATGTAAGGTCCTCCGGCTCCTCCGGGACTCCCTGCCAGCTGGAGCTTACAAACTCCAAACCACGAGGGACTGCCTCAAGCTCTTCCTCCAGTACAAGGACGCCCACCGGACCATGCAGCACCTGAAGGACGCCGGAGTAGAAAACTTCAGCTTCACCCCCCCCCCCCCCCCAGAACGACCAGCTTCTGCGATGTGTAGTCAAACGTCCCCCAGTGGATATGGAGGTGAATTACATCAAGGAGGACCTGGAGCTGAAAGGATACACAGGCGCCCAAGTACGTCAGCTTATTTCCAGCGGCAGGCCTCTGCCGAAATTTCAGGTAAGTCTCGACAGGACTACCACCAACCAAAAAATTCTTCAAGAGCGATAGGTGTGCCATTAGATGGTCACCGTGGAGGTCTTAAAAAACAATGCCAACATCACCCAGTGCTATAACTGCCAACAGCTGGGGCACACTTACAGAATGTGTCAGACGACCTCCCGTTGTGTCCTTTGCGGTGGCCTCCACCGCCTTGCTGACTGCCCCCAAAAGGCAAAGCAGAACGCTGAACCCCACTGCGCAAACTGTGGGGAAGCGTATCCTGCCAGTTACAGGGGGTGCGAGACGTTCAGAAACGAACGCCACCGCCGTCAACTGGCAACCATAACCAGGACCACTCCTAGTGTTCAACCAGGGCCCAGACCCATTCTACACCCGGCTCCGGTTCAACCAGGCGTCTCCTTCGCTGTAGCCGCCGGAGGGAAATAGGCGCCCGCTCCACCACTCTCCCTCCACTACCCCAAACCCCACAGACATCCACCGGAGACCTGGGCAGTCTGCAGCCCTTCCTGATTAAGTTCAGAAGCTGCACAAGCACTATGGAGAAAATAGAAACCACCACATGCCTCCTCTCAACCCTCCTAGACTATTAATGGCCTATGGAAGGGGACGTACAACTTTAACTCACGCGCTCCCTTGGAATGCAGATGGCATCCACAGGAAGCAACACAAACTTGAAAACTACCTACGGGGCAACAAAATTGACATCGCATTTAACTGCGAAACAAAATTAAAACAAGAGCACGCTTTTAAGCTCCAGGGTTACCAAACTTTTCGGAACGACAAAATTGGCAGACAGGGGGGCGGGACTGCTATTTTGCTGAGAAACTCAATTGCTCATGCTCCTGTCACTCTGCCTGCTCTTAAAACACGTATTAATAATCAAACGGTGATGATGGTAGCACTTTATCGGCCCCCCAACTCCCCAGATTTCATATGTGATCTCGAAAAAAACCTCTCTTTAGAGGAGCACGTTATAATTGCAGGAGATTTCAATGCCCAGTACCGGGGTTTGGTGGTCTTCTCGCCAGGCAAATGCGGTCGGAAATCTCCTGGTTGAACTTATAACTGATAATGACGACATTGAGGTACACCTCCCCCCAGAACCCACTTTTTGGCATAGATCAGGGCACTCTTACCCTGAGATTTTGGACATCGTACTCACAAAAAATGAGACACTGTTAAATAACTTTACTGTGTATCACAGCCTGGACTCCGACCATCTTCCTGTGCATTTCGACATACAGGGTGGCATTTCAGCCAGTGGAATAAGTTCACGATGGAAATGCACAGGATGGTGCAACCTAGGCTGTCATACTATAGGGAGGCAGACATAGATATCGCCATTGCAAACTTTACTGCCTCACTACACACAGCCAAGAGAAATGCTACCACATACACCACAGGACCACCCGGTTTTTGCACGTACCCCGAGGTAGAGCAACTCATTGCGCAGAGACGACGCTTGACAAAACTGTGGCGGCACACCCGTCAGCCTGAATATAAAGTGCTAGCAAAATGGCTACGTAACATCATTCGGCAACAAATTAAAATCAATAAAACTGAACAGTGGGAAAACGAAATGCTGAGTACCACACATTTGGACTCTTCTTTGTGGAAATTACTCAAGGTTTTCAAAGTTTCCACGAGCGTCAACTCCGTAACTAAGGCGCTGCACACTCAAAGCGGCTTGCACTTCTCCGCAGACAAGAAAGCCGAGGTGTTCGCTGACTGTCTCCCAGACAGATTCACCAAAAACCCAGTAACCAACCGTGAAACGGAACGGGAGATCCAGACATGGGTACAAACCTGGGTGGCGCGGAAGCAAGAGCAACAACTACCCATCATAACACCGCAGGAAGCTTTCAAGCTCGTTAGGAAATTGCCTAATGGGAAAGCTGCCAGCCCAGATAAAGTGACTAATGAGGAACTTAAGCATCTCCCGAGAAAAGCTCTGGTGCAACTAACAAAGATATTTAACACCTGTTTCCAGCAAGGCTATTTGCCCTCTACTTGGAAACGAGCCAAGGTTATCATGCTTCCAAAGCAAGGGAAAAGCACCAGAAAACCGCAAAACTACCGCCCCATTAGTCTTTTGCCTATTATTGGTAAATTGCTCGAAAAATGTGTCCTTTCGCAACTTCAAAAACAAGTCTCGGCAACACATGAACTCTGAAATTCACAGTTTGGCTTTAGAAAAGATCATTCCACCGAACTACAGCTCCTCAGACTAACTGATGACGTAACAGAGCAATTTAACAATGGGGCTTCAACGTTGGCACTATTTCTGGACGTAGAAACTCTATTTGACCGGTGCTGGAACAATGGTCTCGTCTACAAGTTGCACAAAAATTTCCCGACACTTCAAAATTATCTGTACCTGCTTCACAACTTCTTGGAAAACAGACACTTCTACGTCCAAGTGGGCCGCTCCTCCTCGCGGGAGAGAGTGATGTGGGCTGGTGTTCCATAAGGGGCAATCATGTCTCCTTTTTTGTATATATTGTTCACCAAGTGGACACCAAATGCAAGGTTGCCGTGTATGCTGACGACACTGCAATATACAACTACAACCACGTTTCGGCCTTGCAGAAATGCAACGTTATGTGAACAACTTCCTCTCATGGCAACAAGACTGGAAAATCAAAATTAATCCCAAGAAATGCCAGCTGATCCATTTCTCTAAGCGGCGTCACGGTTTGGCAATGGACCCATCGGTCGGTGGTCTAATATTGTACTGGCGTCGGCAGGTTAAATACTTAGGTGCTACCTTGAACCGCACAATGTGCTGGTCCACCCACATAAGAAAATAGCGCCAACAAAGGCAGACAGCGGCTAAAGTAGTGCGCCCCCATCTTCAGTTGTAAACAGTTGCGACTGAAGTCAAAACTATATAGGTCATTTATTCTCTCGGTGGTCCTGTATGCATGTTTAGCCTGGATTATGCCTCCAAAACTGCCCTAAAACAACTCCAAACCCTCCAAGACCTCTTCTTCAGAAAAATCCTCTCTGCCCCACTGCTCATCACTAACCATACTCTTCACCTCGAAACCCGGATCCTGTTCATTCCGGAGGCAATAGAGAAAAGAGCAATGGCGGCATGGACGCGCATAGGAGCCACGAAAATGACGTGATCGCCAACATTGGCAAAGGCCAGCCGAAGCACCGCAAGCATACTAGTACAAAAATGTTCTAGAAGCGGCTCGGCTCGCCGACTCATGCGCGTCCGCGCAACCTCGTTCCTAGGCCACATACATGTTCCGGCAGGGACCCTCGCCTCGAAAAATATTCAGGAGCTGCCACCATGGGACAGTATATATGCTGTGAAAAAGTGTAAATAGTGCAGTGCACGAGCTGGGACGCATATTTCTGGTGTGCCCAGTGAAGATGTGTGTGTGTGTTTATGTGTGTGAGTGTGTACGTTGGTTAATGCGTGCGTGTATGTATCGCTAAATAATTTGTTAATATGTAGATATGTATATATAACCCAAAGACGCAACAGAATTTAAAGGACAAAAGAAAACTATACTCGGTGACCTACAGATGGTCACCGCATGGGTTTTTGTATATACCGAAAAATGTAAATATGAACAAAGTCAACTGTATAACAATGTTAAATATAGTCTGTAAGTAGGGCCCAATGTACTGGCACCAAGACAATACTTTTATAATAAATAACTTGAACTTGAACTGAAGTAGGGTGTAGTCTACGACCGACCTCCGCAGAGCAACATAGTCTGCGACCGACTTCCGCCGAGCCAAAATGCCGCGCAAGGAGAATACTAGAAACATCGCCGCCTCACAGCCTACAACTTCGCCGGCCACACTGCCAGCCAAGCTGCCTCTACCTCCACCAGCAGAAGACGGTATTTCTGCCTGTGGCATCACAACAAACCGTTTCACCGACAATACACAAACAACACAACCAGAATCCAAGTACCGTTCGCCGATTCTCCCGAAACTCACCAGATTGCAGAAATACAATGCAGCTCGACATCGCTGGTCATCTCTAACAAAAGCAACACGCATCTTCACAACCTAAGGGCCGTCACCGCTGATACGCCTAGAATTTTGGGACGAGGCAGACTACCGCGCCGCTTTGGCTGATGGGCTCCCTGCCCTCGGGCAGGTACTCCAAGCCGCGGTCAGCCGGAGTGTCCGGCCCGTTCCATGCCGACGCTGCTGCCAGCACGGCCATTACGCCGACGCCCGTACACACGCACCACGATGCCACTACTGTGGCGCAGGAACCTTCACAACGTCCTGCTCCAGTCACGACTTGACACGCGGCCCCGTATATTGCGCTATGTGCGACTGCACTGGCCACTTCACGGGCCAAGCGGCGTGTCCCAAGAACCCACGCCATCAGCCGACCGCAGTTCGACCACAACCAACACACCAACCAGTCTCCAACCCCTGGACCAACAGAACCACACGCCGACCGCACGCAGCCCACAATCAACAACCAGCCGAACCACAAGAAACCTCGAACGACTTACGCAGTTCAATGCTCCACATCACCGAAGCTCTACGGCAACTTCACGCAGAAATCCAAATACTCACCAACCGAAACACGGCATGGGAATGAGCCCTTGCCTACGCGATTAAAAAAGCACATAACACCGACGCAGCACTCCTACAACACGCCGAGACACAGACAGAACCACTAAAAGAAGAAGAATGGACCGAGATACGCAGAAGACCACAAAGACACAACACACTTCCAGGACAAATCTACTACAACCACGAAGGAATGCCATGCGGCCCCCTCTGCAACTTACCGTTCGCCACGTGCACCAACAAGGACACAGCTAGAATGCAATGCCACATAGAGAATGAGTTCAGTGACAAAATATGTAAAACACAAAAAATTGCACTTTTTTTCTAATTAAGCCCTGGGTGAGATAAACCCAGCGTTAGCCCTTAAATCCCCTTGGGGAAAAAAAAAAAAAAAAAAAAAAAAAAAGAACTGAAGCAGCACAGTTGCTGTTCAAATCTCCACTAGGATACTTCGACCTCGCTGCCACTGATGATATGTGCCGTAGTCGCAGAGGAAACGTCTGGGAAGAAGAAGAAGCCCAGTAGGCCACGGCCCATAAGCCCGGAATATATTGTCTCTAGTATTGACACCGGCCGTGAAAATCTTAGAATCGCAATACTTTGCTTTTGTTTCTGGATGTTGGTTTACATTTATTTAGGCAAAGAAGAACATTGTCTAGAACAAACATGGGTACCACAGTGTTCAGTGTAGATGGTAAGATCCTTAAGTTGTTTTTATTAACGACAAACAAAAAGGAAACGATTAAAGCTATATAAAAATATACGTTCTCGTTGATAGACATTTGAAAATAATGCTGTTCAAATTCACGTCCATGCGTGATGGAGGATAGGTTTAGTGATGTAATCAATTTAAAATATGATAGGTATTATAATTGAATGATAATAACTTCATAATCAAACCCTCCACCTTGTGTTGGAGTACACACCTGCTCCGCAAACATGAGGTTAGAATCGAATCTGCATGCAATTTTGATTTTGATTAAAAGTGGCAGAGTACCTGATGGGCCTTGGCTGATGGGCTACCTGCCCTCGGGTGGACCAGAAGTAAAAACGATGTCACTGTTGAGCTCTTTGCTTACCAGAATAATTTTAGTAATCCACACTCATTTCCTGTACTCAGTATTAGTCGAGGTCGTTAAAACGGAATAACGCGAACCCCCAGTAGCCCCGTGAACGTGGATCGAATCCCGCCCGCCGCTTAATTTGTACCCCTTCCTTTCTGCCTTAACGGGAAGATCATTATTTATATTACACCATTACACAATATTATTATATTCCTGTAACACGATTGAAATTTTAGAACTGAAAGCTTTAGAAGATATTGATTACAGTTGCTGTAGACAACACAGGGAACACGTCTACTTCATCTGTCAATCATTCCTTCAGAAGTCAATACCTAATACTCTCCTATGAATATCCGCATTCAAAGGTGTCTTTCTATAAATATCGAAGATTATTTCCATGTTAGTTCTGTCGTACACTGTCAATGCTTAGTTAGCTTACTATAGATATAAGAAAGCATTATATCTTGTTTACGTTAGAAAATATCAACATGCACGAAAGTTAAAAGGTTTCAGGCACAAGAAAATAAATATCATTTTAGAGAATGTAATCAGTAGAGCGAGGATAAATATCCCATCGCCAACAATGTTTGCGCGCTCGTACTATACACGCTGCGTGGTGACTGGCAGACGGCGAAGCACAGGAGTTCAGAACATGTAAACAAAAGGGCAGGGCTGTGTAAGAAGCTCTAGTCCATTTACATCAGTTCATATCGTCATCTATTCGTTCCTCAAAAACGTTGTAGTGAACAATAATATATTTTTAAATTGTTCAAAAGTAAAACTTGTCATCTAAACAATGTTTATACAGCGAGAAACTTCTCTCAACGTCACATGATGTAACGGGAGCAAACGTAAGATATTTTGCATTGTGTTCGTCATACGTAGATCTCATTTTGTCTAGATGTTGTAAACCAATTTTTATATGAACCATTGTAGCGTAGCGAGGATCATTACATGATTTTACATGATCTATTTTGCACATGTCTTAAAAAAACTCCGATTGAAGTGACAAATGGTCGTGTTCTTTATTCTTTGATGCTGCAACAAGTGCTTTATGTTTTTGGTATTACAATGTTGCTTCAACAATTTCCGTTTCTCCTTGGAATCTCTAATTTGTGAATAACATAACTTACAGTGTATCGTATCGCCATTCAATACGAAACTATTTCTTCCAAATTCTTCCAATAACTTATTTAATTTACCATCACCTAAAGCTGAAGACATTATTCACCTCGTATGTAAACACGGATCGCACAGAAAATAACACTCCCTTACCTGTACGGTACAGCTGTCATACTGAACCACAGCACGCTGTTCACCCCTCAGTCCGAGGTAGCAGCGATGACGTCAAGCAAGCAATTCGCCGTGCAGTCAACCTGATTTCTTCTTCAGTGGATATATGTCTTCGCTCTAGTAATCACTTAGCACGATTACACTCATTGTTACTTAATTATGCAATAATACCACACAAGTACCATTCTATGTGTGAATAAGGCTCAAAGTGTCTAAATAAAATGAATTTAATATATTGTTTATCATGGGAAACTGTTTAGTAATATAATATATGGTATAATTGGTCATAAAATGTATTATTACAAGAAGTGAGTGTCACAGAATAAAGTAATTAATGATATCTTAAACATAACATGAAACAGTTGAGGATTATCTGAAAGTGAAGCAGATGTTTGCAAATTGCACCTTGCCATTTTGTTCCTTTCGACTCCTTAACTCAGATTCTGAACTGTGACTTTATTCAAGTTCTTAACTTCCAATAAAAGACCTCTAGACTAATTAAACATATTTGTTAATGCCTCATTTCAGAACAAAAAAAGAAACTTGCGGAAGACGGAAATAGAAACAGCAACTCAATTGAGTCATAACAGTAGCAACACACCGATTTAAGCTATTCTTCAGTAAGTGATCTGTGCACCCTGAAAGAAAGATAAAATTAAAGAGTTTTAAACAGATTTGATTCTAACCTCATGTTTGCGGAGCAGGTGTATACTGCAACACAAGGTGGAGAGTTTGATTATTGAAATATCATTCTTCAAATGTTTTCACATGTGAAATATAAAATATTAAATATGAGATATTAAATAGCAAATATCAAATACGATATATCAAATATCAGATATGACATATCAAATATCTAACATCAAATACGAAGTATGAAATACTAGATTTGAAATTTCAAGTATAAAATATGAAATATGAAATTGGACATATGAAGTATTAAATGACAAATATGAAACATCAAACATGAAATATAAAATAGAGAATATCAGATATGAAATATCAAATAACAATATTAAATATGAAATGCCAACTATGAAATATCAATGTGAAAAATCAATTATCCAATGTAAGATATGAAATATGAAATATCAAGTATGAAATATAAAGTATTAGATATGAAACTTCAAATATGAAATATTAAATATGAAGCCTCAAATCTCAAATATGAAATATCATGCATGAGGTATTAAATATGAGAAGTCAGATATGAAACATAAAATATTATACATCAAATATGTAATATGCAATTTCAAATGTGAGACATAAAATATAAAATATTGAATATTAAATATAAAATATCAAATATCAAATATCAAATATGAAATAACAAATATCAATTATGAAGGTTAAAATATCAAATATGATATATAAAATGTCACATATGAAATATTATATATAATATAGGATCAAAATGAAATGCCAAATATGGAATATGAAGTATAAAATTTCAAATATGAAATATCATGCACCAATATTATATATGGTGTACCAAACATCAAATGTGAAATATAAAATATAAGATATTAAGTATGAAGATACAAATATCAAACATGAAGTATCAAACATCAAATTTCAAATAGGAGATGTGAAATATGTAATATCAAGTAAACGATATCAATAATGGAGTATGTGGTATTAGATGTGAAATATCAGATATGATAAATTAAATATAAAGTATCAAATATCAAATTTCAGATATAAAAATGAAACAACCAATATGGAACAACACATATGAAATGTAAATTGTCAAATCTTAAAACAGAAATATGAAGCATCAAATATGGCATATATAATACAAAATAGGAATATCAAATATGAAATAGAAAATTGAAACATCAAACCTCAAATCTCAAATATGAAACATCGAATATGATATATAACATACTAAATATCTAGTATAAAAATTTAATATCAAGTATGAAATATCAAATACTAAATATGAAATATCAAACATCAAACATCAAATATGCACATTAAATACTAAATGTGAAATATAAAATATCAAATATTAAATATCAAATCTTAAATATGAAATATCATATATCAAAAATGTATTATCAAATGTGAAATATAGCTTACAAATATGGAATATCAAATGTAAAAAATGAAATATGAAGTATCCAATATGAAATATCAAATATGAAACATTAAATATGAGGTAACAAATATTATTTATGAAACATTTCAAATATAAAATATTAAATATCAATAACAAATATGAAATACAAAATCATAAATATAAAATATGAAATATAAGATATGAAGTGTCAAATATCAAATACGAAATATCAAATTTGAAATATCAAATAGGAGGTATCAAATATCAAATATGAAATATCAAACATAAAATATGGAATATCAAATAGCAAATAACAAATACGAAAAATCAAATATCTAATGTGAGATATCAAACATGAAATATTAAATATCAAATATTATGACCAATGAGATATGAGAATAAATATGAAATATGCGACATCAGATATGAAATATCCAATATAAAATGTCAAAATCAAATATAACATATAAAATACTAAATATGAGTTATCAAATATGACATATCAAATATCAAGTATGAAATATCTGATATAAAATATAAAATAGGAATTATCATATATTAATTATCAAATATGAAATATCAAATGTGATAAATAAAATATATCAAATATGAAGTATCATATATAAAATATAATTTCAAATATGAAATATCAATAATGAAATATATAATATGAAATACGAAATTTTAAATAGCATTTAACAAATATAAAAATGCAAGAATAAATAGGAAATATCAAATATGAAATGTTATATATGCCATAAAATATAAAATATGAAATACCAAATATGAAATTTGAAGTATGAAATAAGGATTATGAAATATGAGATATTAAATTAGAAAAATCAAATATTAAATATCAAATATGAAATTTCAAATGTGACATAGGAAATATTAAGTATTAAATATGAAATATTAAGCATCAAATACTTAATATGAGATTTCAAATATTAAGTATGAAGTATCAAATACGAAATAGCACATTTGACATATGAAATTCAAATATTGTATTATGAAAAAAATAGGAACACATTTTTCTCATTGCATTTATAACATTAATTTTTCATATCTCATTTTTCATGTTGCATATTTCATTTTTACTTTCTGTACTGGTAAGTATTCCACCCAAAAATTCAATGCCGAGATTTCAGTGGAAATATATGTTTTGAGGTCCCCTGAATCCAAAAAAAGACATTTTTAGAAAAAGGTCCGTGTATGTATGTATGTATGTATGTATGTATGTATGTATGTATGTATGTATGTATGAGAACGAATGAGAACGAAAAGTGAAACATGAAATATCAAGAATGAAAATGAAAAATAATAAATGAAAAAATCAAAAATGAAATATGCAATCTGTAAAACAATATGTGACAAATATGAGAAATGGAAAATGAAGACTGAACTGAAAAATGAAATATCAAATATGAAAACTGAATTATAAATCAAATAGGTATGAAAAATGAAATATCTGAAATGAATGATGAAATACGAGAAGTGCAAAATTAAGTATAAAATGTGAACATTGAAATATGAAATATGAGATCTTAAAAACGAAAAATGAAATATGGAAGAATTAAAACTGAAATATGAAAAGTGAATTAGGACAAACAGGAATATGAAAATTCAACATGAGCACGGGAAAACCATATATAAAACGAAATATGAAATAAAAGAAAAATTAAAGTCTGAAAAATGAAAAATGGAATACGAAAAACTAAAATGAAAAATCTGATGCGTTGCACTCACATAGCTTTCTCTACTTTTATACTAACCATTCTTACAAACTCTTATTTTTATATCCTCTTAATGTAACTTGAGATAAACAGAATACAGAAACAGAGATTTACAGAATAGTGAAACTAGTGCATAGAAAAGTGAAACTTGGTATACCTTCTAGTTATGCTTTAGCACACATACATACAAAGTTTCACATCATTGTGACAAAAATGGTGGATTTTTGTCATTTTCACAGATGCCTCCCCAACCAAAAAAATTAACAACGATGTTCCATTTCACGAAAGTTTTAAGTTTTCCGAAGCTGACACAAATAACAAGGAATACCTCCTGAAATGGTTCACTCTACAAAAATATTTATTCAGGCATAAATTGTGTGTTTTAGCAAGATCTACAATTTGCTATAGTAAGATTTTGACTATCGCTAGTCAATGAAATATACATTTCATTTGTCACAAATATATCTTAAACATATGACATTTTAATCAAAATCGTTACAGCCATTTTCAAGAAAATCAAAATTTTTGGAGAAATTTTCATGTAAGGGGTAGTTTAAGGTGGGGCTATTTTCTTCAGAATCTTGGTGTCTTATCCTTGAAAGACCTTAAACTTGAATACCAAATTTGGTTTTTAACCGACTTTTCGTTTTTGAGTTATGCTGTCCACAGACTGACAGACACACACACACACACGCACACACACACACACAGACACACACACACACACACACACACACACACACACACACACACACACAAACGCGCGCGCGCATTGGCTAGAACAGAAAGGCGAAAGTGAGTGGTTTCAGTTTGACAAGCAGACCTCTTATCATGATTGGTAGCCATACCTTATTGGCTACTGTAAGGACATGCCTATGAAGGGGAAGACTTGACTAAGGCCCAGGTTAGCGAAATGAACCATCAACGCCAAAGATAATCTACGGCGGGTTTCGTATCGTTTCCTGGGGTGTTTTGGGGCATGTTCTTCACTTAACGTGTCGCAGAGCGTGGTGGCTTGAGAACACAGCTATCAGGAGAAGAAGGGATTGTTGATGCCACTGCTTTTTCTGGTGTCAATGAAACCAAAACATTGTCACTGTTTCAGAACCAGTCATCCCGAGCGAAATTACTCGTGGACGTATACTGGGTATGTGGGAGGCTGGTCGCACTGTTATTAAAAATTATTAATTTAAAAATTAATAAAACGTAACAATTAATGGAACTTTCAAATTATAGGCAACCTACTCATACTGATAATAAAAAAATGAAAAATAAAATGTTTAATCCTTTTTCACACATATTTGCTGTTTTCAATTGTTTAATTCATAGGTTAATATATATATCGCTTAATAAGGAAGAATTTAACACAGAATATAAACACATTATCAACACTGCGGTAATTAATGCTTTTAATACAGATTTTATACATAGAAAGCTTTAAATATAAAGGGCTGTTAAGAAGTTTCTACCCTCAAGAAAATAAAAAATGCGTTTTAATAAAGTTTACTTACCATCTTTGGACTAATAAAAAATTTGCAAAATTGCATGGAATAGCTTTGGTCCCTCAAAATAAATTTAATGTAAAAATTTTGCAAATTTTTTCTAAAAAGGATAAAATTCCAAACTATAAAAAATCTGACATTTATCAATTTAGCTGTTTGGATTGTGATAGGGTTTACATTGGTAGAACTAAACGTCATTTGTAAACCAGAACTAAGGAGCATTATAGGACTATTACATATAAACGGATTGATAAATAAGGTGTGGCAGATCAGTTTTAGTCATTTAGTCACTAAGCAAATCCAGAGGTTAAATTATTAAGAGAACACCATAGTGATTATTTAGCAGTGGCATGGCGTGAAGTGAAACTATGGGAGTGCTATAACTGGGGCAGTCTTTTTCCCATTAACGATAAAGGTGACAGATATCACATTAACGCAATTTCCCATTATCTTTCCGAACTACGTGATGTTGATCAATAAATCAATATTATTATTTTAGCAATAGGGTAAATTGAAGCGAAATTGCTTAAAAAAAAGCGAAATTCCGGCGATTTTGAGTGCAACAATTAGTTCTTACCCCAAGATGTTCAATAAATCTAATATTTCAGATATCTCGCTCATTGTCATGACAGTGTCTACACTTACTACACTTCACAAACAAAATTAAATGCAGAGGAAGCACTAACACAATAGTTGGTGTGCTATGTCACTCATTCTTATGATATAAATATCACACGCACTTTGAGCTTTTTTTGTCGGTCTGGGTGGCTCAGTTGGTTAGACGCTGGCCTACTGATCCCAAGGTCGCGGGTTCAAATCCGGCCCAGACCGATGGCTGTTAAGTGTGCTTAAAACGACAGCTCCATGTCAGTAGATTTACTGGCATGTGAAAGAACTCCTGCGGGACGAAATGCCGGCACACCGGCGACGCTGATGTGATCCTGGCAGTTGACAGGGTCGGTAAAACAACAAAAATAAAAAATAACAAAAATAACACTTTGAGTTTATGGGGTGGGCCAAAAGTCGCGATCGGGTAACGTTTATATTGAAATAACCCACTTTCTGAAACCGAAAACTAATTAAAACCTATTCATAGGTTTAGAGGGATACTTTTCACCTTCATATGCTTTTTGTTGCATTAGTTTGTAATTTTTCGATGGCAAGAGGTTATTGTTATGTTATAGTGGCAAGCCAGATTTTTCGCGGGTTATTAGTTGTGAATGTGAAATGCTATTTGTGTTGTAAGCAATGACTGATACAAGCAAATATACGATTGAGGAACGTCTCATTGTTAGTGTGTAGGTTCATGAGAAAGAACGAACTGGCGAAACGTACAAAGAAATCAGTGAAAACTTCTTTCTTCGTTTCAATAAAGCTGCTACCAGTGAAACCGATCAACGAAATCTGGAAAAGAAAACTTTCTCAACAGGCTCTGTATTGAATGAAGCGCAGCGAAGGATCTAAAAATATTGCAGTGATGATGTTAGTAATCAATATCCGAATCATTAGAACGTTCGCCGAAGAAATCAACAAGGAAACGATCGGCGGATATGCAGATCCCAAGAACGTCGTTGCGCCGTTGGATGAAAAATGAGCGTTATTGTCCATACAGGTCCACCACCATAAATGAATTTAGTTATAGGGATATGGAAATACGACGTGATGTTACTTTCTGCTTTTCCCACGTTAGCGGTTCTTCGTAACGTCTTGGTGACTGATAATTACGTCGTACGTCTTAGCTCTCGTTCGCGTAATGTTTACGTGTAGGCCAAACATAACCCACACTTCTTTGAAGAAATTCAACAACATCCCCCTCATGTCATGATGTGGGCCGGTGTTACCAGTGAAATTATTGTCGGACCATATTTCTTTGAAACCTCTGTGATTCGAGAAGCGTACCTCGAAATGTTGTCTCAATGGCTGGTTCCGGAACTGGATAGAGTTGGTATTCTTAATACCAACTTCTTCAATAAGATGCAGCCTGAGGGCATTTCTAGGCTCCAGTTAAGCTCTAGCTTTCCTCTATGGAGTTGACGAGTTGGACCTCTTATTTAGCCTCCAAGAAGGGGCCATACCGGCCACACCGACCGGACAACGTGCCATAACTGGCTGTGGTCCTACTTAAAGGAAAATCTTGGAAAGATTTGGATGGCTTCTGATGAACAACTGAAGAGAGAGATCATCTGCATCTTCTGAATCTCCCGGAATGCTCAGACGGGCAAGCAGACGAACATGGCGGCGCATTCAACTGTGCGCTGAACATGATGGTGAACACACCGAAATATTATATGTTTAAGAATGACCCGGACTGACCCAGTTATGCTTTTCTTTTCATATTTCCATTCCTTATTAGCACAGCAATCAATAAATAACGTTTTTGCGTCACTTGTGAAAGTTTATTATTGCTACACAAACTTAGAAAATATCCGATCGCGACTTTTGGCCTACCCCGTATAATCAACACCAAACATAATTTACCGCGGTTTCCTGGGGTCTTTGGGGGCGTGTCCTTCACTTAACGTAACGCAGAGCGTGGTGGCTTGAGAACACAGCTATCAGTGGAAGAAGAGGGGAGGTTGATGCCGCTGTTTTTTCTGGTGTCAATGAAACCAAAACATTTTCATTGTCTCAGAACCAGTCATGCCGAGCGAAATTACTGGTGGATGTATAGTGGGTATGTGGGAGGCTGGTCAAACTGCTATTAGAAATTAAGAAACACAGCAATAAATGAAACTTTGAAATTTATATAAACTATACTCATACTGATATGAGAGTTATTTAAAAATAAAAGTTTTAATCCTTTTTCACACAAATTTACTGTTTTCAATAGTTTAATTTACAGGTTAATCAACATATCCTTTAATAAGGAAGAATTTAACACAGAATATAAACCATTATCAACAATGCGGTAATTAATGATTTTAATAGAGATTCTATACATTAACGATAGAAAAATTTAAATATAACAACATGTTAAAGAAGTTTCTACCCGCAACAAAATAAAAGATGTATTTTTAAAAAGTTTACTTACCACCCTTGGGCTAATAAAACATTTACAAACATTCTTAAGGAACATGGAATAACTTTGGTCCCTCAAAATACATAATATACAAAATTTATTATTTTTTCTAAAAAGGATGAAATTTCAAATTATAAAAAATCTGGCATTTATCAATTTAGCAGTTTGGATTGTGATAGAGTTTACCTTGGTAAAACTGAACGTCATTTGGAAAACAGAATGAAGTAGCATTTTAGAAATATTAAATATAACCAGATTAAATTAAATTAAATATAACAGATTTAATCATGAAACAAATCCAGAGGTTAAATTATTAATGGAACACCGAACTTATACTTTAGCTAGTTTGCCAAAAAAAATTGATTTTTGGATTTTTATTGCCAAAAATGCACTATAACAACCTCTCTGTCCTGATTTTGTGCTTAGTGAGTTTCCATGGCCGAAAATTAAACAAATGTATAAAAAAAATGGCGTGCCTAAAATGACATTTAGACAGCTACCGATTTTGGTATGTGGATCAATATGCGTTATTAAGTATCAACAACAAGAATATTCAAAATATAACCTTTTGGAGGGGGGGGGTGCTTGTGGTTCAGGGGAGCTTTAGGGGTAGTATTATATATGATACCTCGAGGCTACATTAAGTTTCTATGAGTTTTTAAATCCTACCATTGAAACAAAGTAGGCAAGAGAGAGAAAGGAATATAAGCATAGAATGCAGAATCTAAAACCTGAGGTATCATAAGATACCAAAGGACGCAGGGGGCGAAAGAATATATCTGCGAACTTTTAATCCCCTAGGGAGGGGGAACACATATATTGTACGCCATTTTTAAAGTGCTGCACCCTGTCTTTTAAATGGGCATGCCCACACCTATCATTTCAACTTTAAACTAATTTTTCGCGGAAACGATTTCTTCTTTTTTTTTTTTTTTTTTTTTTTTTTTGTTTGTTTGGTTTTTTTTTGGTTTTTTTTTTTTTTTTTGTTTTTTACTTTCTCATATTCAAAATCTACCTTCTCCCACAAAAATCTAGCTAACGATCTAATTGCTTTCAATATATTTCAGAATATACGTAATAAAGTGTTATTTGGAATTTTGATATTTCTTATACCTTTTTTTTTCTAAAAGGAATAATTAAT
This sequence comes from Tenodera sinensis, assembly GCA_030765045.1. Lineage (NCBI taxonomy): Eukaryota > Metazoa > Arthropoda > Insecta > Mantodea > Mantidae > Tenodera > Tenodera sinensis. The sequence continues at coordinate 83,437 of JAUKNM010000088.1, forward strand.
ATAGTAATGCACTGTTTTATGGCGTTTTTATAGCTTGCGGTATTAAAAATTGTTTTCATAAAAGTTATTCATTATATTAAAATTGCCATCCTTTAATTTGTTCCAAAGGTAATAAGAGATAAAGTTTTAAAATATCAACTCAGTTGTTCTTCATCTGTTGGAGGAGATAGATTTTGATTATACGCAATAAAGTTAGTATAAATTAATTAATATATCAGGAATGTAATTATATATTGGAATGAAATTTGATACACACATTTCTTTAGTTGCTAGTAATGCCTGTGCAAAAAAAAAAAAAAAAAAAAAAAAAAAAAAAAAAAAAAAAAAAAAAAAAAAACTCTAGCTTTAGTACTGCAGAAAATCACATTTTTCACTTCGGTGTACCCTTAAAACAATTAAATGGACCTATTGATTTAATTTTTTGGGAAAAGATATTCATCTTAAATAACAGGGACCGCGTTATGAATTTTGAAATATCACCAATAGATAGTATTTACAAATAACTGTTTCAAATAGAGCTTTGGAAATGTGTTGAAGGCATCATGAAACATGTAAGCTGCATATTAATTGAAGAACTTACAGCAATAATTGCTAGTAATTATTACTAAGATAAGCGAAGCTTTTAGTCTCTAAATGTGTTTTTATTTTAGATAGAAATGTGTATTAATTGTATGTTGAAGGGCAAGTAGAGAAGTATTTCTGAATATGTACATATAAGAAAAGAGAGTGGTGAAAACTATGAGAATGTAATATGTTGCATAGTAAAACGATTAGCATAAAAACCTTTTCCATTGCAAAATGCTTAAATGTGCAAATTTTCATTGTAATCGGTCAACCGTGTTGCAATTTATCAACATCATGCATATCAACATCCTTACCATATGTACAGATTGCATGAATTGTTTGTTGAAAAGCGAGTAGAGAAGATGATATGAATTTCATATTCGAAACTTCATGTTTGATTTCCCATATTGGATATTTCACATTTTTTATTTGTTACTGCATATTTGTTACTTGTTATTTCATACTTGATGTTTGACATTGGATATCTGTGATTTCGAATTTCATATTCGAAATTACAAATGTCATATTTCATATTTAACATTTTATATTTGATACTTAATACTTCATATTTTGTAACACATATTTCATTATTGCTATTTTTATGCCATATTTCATGTTTTATATCTGATATTTCATTATCGAAATTTCATATTTTGTTTTTGACATTTCATAATGGATATTGGTGGTTGATATATAAAATTTCATATTTGATACTCCTTTTTTGATTTTCGATATTTGATAGTTCATTATTGATGTTTCATAATTGTTATTGGATATTTCGTATTTGATATTTCGCGCTTCATATTTTATATTTCATATTTGGTATTTCATATTTTACATTCGTTGCTTCATGCTTGATATGACATGTCACATATTTCATTTTTATAGTTAATTATTTGACATTTCATACTTATAGTTTAGTATTTCATATTGCATATGAGATGTTTCACTTCTGATGTATATTTCATGTTTGGTAGTAGATGCTTGATATTTTATATTTACCATTTCATATTTGATGTTTGATATTTCATATTTAACATTTTATGTTTGTTATCTCATACTTGGTTTTTGACATTTCATATTTGTTATTTGGTAATACACATTTTATATTTTATATTTCATACTTCAATTTTGATATTTCTATTTGACATCTTGTATTCCATATTTCATATTTCATACTTGATACTTTGTATTTGATATTTCATGTTTGACAATTCAAATTTGATATTTCATATTCGATATTACATGTTTCACAATTGATATTTTATATGCCATATTTGATATTTCATATCCAAATTTCTTATTTGATATTTCATATTAAAATTTTCATTTTTTATATTTCAAATTTCATATTCGATATCTGACACTTAAAATTGACATTTCACCCTTTTTTTTATATTTGATGGTACTTATCTATTGGATATTTAATATTTGATATTATATTTAAATTTTGATACTGCATATCATATATTTCACATTTTACATTAGATATTTTGAATTTCAGATGCGGTATTTCAAATTTTATATTTCATATTACACATCTGATACTTGATATTTCGTACCTCATTTTAAAAATGCAGCGGTGTCTGGGAACGCAAGGTTAAGGAGGCTCTGTCCATCTCCTCCGAGAGGAACACACTGAACCGGGACGCAGGTTTGCAGTTCAGTCCTGCCTGGAAACCAGCTTTAAAGTTAGAGATTGACCGCCTGAGAAAACACAGATTCCAGCGTAGCCGTGAACCGTCTCCTGACTAGGCTTGGTGTTTTCTACTGGGTACGTACTAACATATGTACTGGTCCCTTCAACCTCTCGAATCATCGCGGAGTTGCGTTCCAACCTTCGTGAGAAGCGGACGTAACTTTACTAGCGCTCCTGCATGCAGATTTGTGGACGAATCAGAGAGAAGAAGCGTCTATCATTTCTTCATCCCGGCGTTGTGATTCGTCGTTGTATTAGGCTGACCGATTGGTACAAACTTTCTGTATCAATTGACTCTTTCCACACGACTTTTGTGCTTTTAAAGCACTCTAAACCAATTTCTAAGACCGGTGGGTAGGGTAATAAGACTTAGCCATCAGTTTTATTACTGATACGGCGCCTTTTGGTCCTGTCCTCTATTACCCGAGCAAACCGCGCTCACCAAACTTTACGACTGACCATGCCTAGTCCCCTGACATCCGAAACTGGAAAAATGAGCTTATATTACCTTGAGGGAGGTAATATTTTAACGTTCCTTGGACAGGAACTCATCCAGGAGCCATCACTACCCTTGGAGGAGCATATTCGCAACACCCTTGTAAGCGAGCGCCAAGCACGGCAAGCTTACATCAAACAAGCTGATTCCCAGCTGCTTGAAATGCTGCCTAAAAACGAAATACCGAGAAGCGATTGCACTCAACTGTACATCTCCATGGCTGCACACAAGGCAAGATTAGATGCAATAGATAGCTATCTATTCCATCACGACCAGGCCACGAAATCCCAACAACAGTGGCACACAGTACAGCCAAAGAGGAAGAGAAATACACCCTCTCATCCCAGTGTAAACGTGCCAGTATCTACGGCAAATCAATACCAAGCTCTAGCTTCCACGTCTACTCAAAATAACGTGGCAGAGAGCATGGAAGAAGATGTTGCCACTCCAAATGTAAGCCAGACAGGCAATGTTGCCCAACAGCCGCAACAGAATACAAGAAGGACTACGCCAATCTTTCTGCGTAATCCAGAGGATGCCAGGAAGGTTATCCATCACTTCCGCGACGCAAGAGAGCCTCTATTTACAGTTAAAAATGCACGACAGACAGTGTGCATTCAAACAACTTCCCCTGAAGCCCATAGGCAAGTCCGCCGGTTTTTGGAGTCGCAAAAACTGGAATTTATCGCCACTCCTTTGGCTGAAGAAAAGAGGCTGCACGTAACTATAAAAAACGAGCCTCAGTACATCACCACTGAAGAGGTGTCAGACCTCTTAAAGAGTAAGGGCTACCCAGTGGTCAACGTAGCCTAGCTTCGTGCTGTTCGTGGACCTTACAAAGGCCCCCTGCCCCACTTCCGTGTGGCTTTAGAAAAAACGGAAATCACAGAGGGGATATATCAAGAAACGCACATGTTTTCTGCAATTGTTAAAGTGGAGGCCTACAGACCACCCCGTAGACCTCAACAGTGCACGAACTGTCAGCAGTTCACTCACGGAGCTGCAGGGTGCAACCTTTCCCCTGTTTGTGCTTTTTGTGGTGAAAAAGGCCACGAAAGAAACTCCTGTCCCAAGAGGCTGATAGATGGGGCGCAACCCACCTGTGCAAACTGTGGGGATGCACACTCGTGTAGATACGCCAAATGTCCAATTTGGCAAGAGGCAAGATACGAGATGGAGTGCCGCAAGAAAGGAACACCATCCAGAGTTGATGCCGCACCCAGGGTCCCAAACCCTCGCGGTCTTCCAAAAGAGGCTTTTTACGGAACTAGGCACCCTGGCTTACCATCTCGCCAGCCCCTAAGTTTCTCATCTTATGCTGCTGCAGCAAACACTTCCTCGAACCAGGAGTCTCAGCCTGTGGAGAAAACGCCACTTCCACAGAGACAAGCACAACATCTAAGGCATTCCTCCAACATCCCCTCATTGGCCGTTCAGCGACAACCTAAACCAATGGGAGAAAACACCATTACTATTACTACACCACCAGCCAGGAATGCTCACGCAAACCAAGCATCATCTGCCTCAAACTTCGAGGAAATGGATTCGGCCTTTTACGAGGTAATTGACCGTATTCCTTGTCACCTCCGCATCCAATTTGCTGCCGCACTGGCAGAAGCACTTCTGTCGCGCCCACCATCACTTTCGGCGGACACAGTGCTAATCCGCACCGTCTTCACCTTCTGCAGTCGTCATGGCTAGTACGCCCATTGCAAAACCAGACTTCTCCAAGCTGATAATATGCTACTGGAACGCAAATGGGCTGCGATCCAAGAGAGAAGAACTAACCGACTTTCTAGCTATGCACAAAGTTCAGGTACTATTAGTACAGGAAACACACCTGCATCCGCACATAAGGATGAAAATCCCTGGAATGAAATGCTACAGAAAGGATCGTGAAGATGGCTTTGGAGGAACAGCAATATATATAAATGACTCCATCTGTCACCATCAACTTGACATCTCAAATACCAGAAACATGGAAGCTACTGGTATCCAGATAAGCACGGCTCGAGGACCACTAAACCTGTTCTCGGTGTATATTGCACCAACAAGGCCGTTGCTAGACAGGGAACTGGATTTGCTGTTCTCCTCTCCAGTACCAACTATAGCTGCAGGCGACTATAACAGTAAACACCAAAACTGGAACTCCACCTGTATATCTCACCGAGGCCAAAAGTTAAATGCCTATGTGACCTCGAGAGCCATCTCAGTACAGGTCCCTAACTCACCTACCATACACTACGGCGATCGCAGACCTCCAGATTGGCTTGATATTGCACTGGTCAAAAATGTGAGACCTCACATAATACTATATACAGTGCCAGCTCTATCTTCTGACCACTATCCAGTCCTCATTACTTTTCCATCTAAGCCAACATATAAACTAGCACGGCCAGTTCCGTCGCCTCGAACTACAAACTGGGAAAAGTTCACCAATATATTGGAACAAGTTCAACCACGCCTTGAACCCTGCACTACTTCCCAGGAAGTTGAACTATTGGTGAAAAATACAACAGAGGCCATAGTGTCTGCGATCAAGAGCGCATCGCCAAAGCCAACACTACACCAATTTAACAGCGAGCCTCTACCTGGTAGGATAAGGGCCCTGATACAGAACAAGAATAGAGCCAGGAGACGTTATATGTTCTCCAGGTCCCCGGAGGACAAGACACTTTACAGACGTCTACAAGAGGAACTTAAGGTTGAACTCCGCCAACATTCAAACAACAAATGGGAGTCTCACCTTTGTCACTTAAAACCTGAAGACGGCTCTCTTTGGCGGACAACCAAAGTACTAATGGGTATTCCACAACAAAACCCACCTCTTCGACACGGACAGATGATAGCTCAGTCGGGAAAAGAAAAAGCTGAATTGCAAGCTAGATATTTGGAAACATCTTTTATGGCAGCGGATTCAGCTGACCAGGACCACATCACTCAAGTCCAAACGGAGATTACCAACTTTCTCCAGGTTCCTGCTGATTATTCTCACCTTGAGGAAACGTCGGTGCAGGAAATCACAGGATATATACGCAAGCTTGCTCCCTACAAAGCACCAGGATTTGACGGAATCACAAACGCCGCTCTTAAAGCCCTTCCACCTGATTGGCTGAAACTATTGGCACATATTTTCAATGCCATACTTAAAACTTCGCACTTCCCACAAACATGGAAGTATGCGAAAGTTATCACCATATGCAAGCCAGGCAAAGATCCGTCATCTCCAGAGAGCTATAGACCGATCAGCTTACTTCCCGTTCAGAGCAAGCTCTTTGAGAACGTGATACAGACACGGCTAAGGAGTACCTTAGACAGGCACAATGTCATTAGGCCCGAACAGTTCGGCTTCAGAACATCACATTCAACTGTTCACCAACTTCTCCGGCTGGTGGATGAGATATATACAGCCTTTAACAGACGTCATTACGTCTCAGCCCTATTGTTGGACGTAACTAGGGCTTTCGACAGCGTCTGGCATGAGGGACTTATTTCTCGGCTCCTCACATATCAAGTTCCATCATATCTCATCCATCTACTGTACTCCTATCTTCAAAACAGATATTTCGCTGTAGCTTATGAAGATGCTACTTCCACCTCTCATCCGATACGTGCCGGCGTACCCCAAGGCAGTGTACTGGCACCCACACTGTTTCTTCTGTATATAAACACTCTGCCTACACTACCACGGTGCTCACTCTATCTTTTTGCGGATGATACCGCCATTACCTCAACATCTTCAAAAAATTATATGTCAGCTAGGCGCATTCAACAATATGCTGACCTACTGACCACCTGGTTTAATAGATGGCGGTTACGTATCCACCCTCAGAAAAGCCAAGCTATAACCTTTGGCCGTCGCCCGATGGTTGACGTGGCACCCATCCGCCTGGCAGGGGAAGATGTACCGTGGTCTAATTGTGTGAAATACCTAGGAGTTACCCTAGACGTCAAACTTACCTGGAAGACACACCTGGAAGACGTCAGCAATAGGGTTAACAAACGAATGGCAATGCTGTACCCGCTTTACAACAGGAGATCTCGCTTGTCCTTGGACAACAAACTGTTACTGTACAAGCAAGTGCTTAGACCAGCCTTTACATATGCCTGCCAGATCTGGGGAGTAGCAGCTCAAACACACCTGAGACAGCTAGAAGTCCTTCAGTCGAGATATCTTAGAACGGCTACAAACTCTCCATGGTATATACCAAATGCTACCATTCAGAAGGATCTTCACTTTCCCTCAGTGAAGCAATATATCAACATACTTTCAAAACCCTTCTTTGACAAGCTCCCTTCCAGTTTCAACCAATTAATACGGGGACTAGGCGAGTATGACTTGGACCCTGGAGAGCGTTATAAACGCCCACGACTTGTCCTTGGCAACGTATAAAAAAAAAAAAAAAAAAAAAAAAAAAAAAAAACAACAACAACAACATTTATGACATAACTTCCTGACGTGACATACCAATATTCTGACATACTTAATTAACAAAAAAACATTCACCAACAAACCAACCTTATTACCGTCTATTATGTAACACAACTTACACGGCCAGTAGAGGGTTGATACCCTGACCTGGCAAGAACCGGAGGGCGGTCTGCAAGATCTTCTGCAACCACAACCCTCCAGTGTTTTTCGCAGCGTCTCTCTCTCGAATCATCACATCCTGCGGACCTACCCGTCTGATGCGGATTATCTTCGCCAACTCTGCAGATCAGGAAGCCGCCTTGAGGACGGGCTTGCCACTACTCGGGCGGCGCCTGACTGCCGAGCCAAGCCGAAGTACGCGACAAGTGCCCTGCCGCAGATGTTGCCGCTATGGGCACAGCGCTACTGCCTGCACCGCCGCACCAAGGTGCCATTACTGTGGGGCTTCCTGCCTTACAGACCTATGCACCAACCATGATCTCCGCCGCCGTCGCCGGTACTGCGCCACATGTAATGGCCACGGCCACTACACAGGACAGGCGCAGTGTCCGCGCTACCCCAGGCAGTCTTCACCAAACAGCGCAGCCATTCAGCTACACTACACACACACGCCAACGATCACCGACGCACCCTCTCCAAGTGACGTCACATCCCTCGCCGCAGCAGCCTCACACGTAGAACATCGCAGCGCTGAGGTCCAGCAACTGCATACTATGGTCACTGGCCTCGACGACCGTCTTCGCAGAATTGAGGATGCCTGCAATCAACTCACCTGCGCAGTTTCCACATTAGCATCGGCAGCTTCAGCCCTGCCACAACCCTTCAACAGTGAGATCGAAGACACCACCCCTGTAATGGAAGAGGTTCGAGCACTCGCCGCCGAGAGCGTTCCAGCGCTCACACGGTCAATCTCAACGCTCCACACCATGTTCAACAAGCAGCGACGGGCCAACCGCAAGCGTCATGCTGCGATTGCCCGTCAACTGACACACCACACGACAGGATTCAACGCCGCAGCACGGTTACTACACCAACTGCGTGCCGCCGTCATAGAACTGGACAACACAGATGTTCTCGATTCCATACAGCGCAAGCTGTTTAGAATAGAGACTTCCATCAACACAATCCCAACTACAACCGAAGCCGCATCACAATACGACTCTGCAGACCTACTAGCTCCACTGACTCCAGCGCAATACCGACACTTCGACAGATACGGATTCAGCTTACACTACCCCGCCGAACCTTGCACCTACCAGTGCAGACAAGCTCTCTGCGTCCAACAGGGAGTGTCACTTGCTCAGTACAGAGCCCTACTACTCCCTAGACAACAACCCCCGCGGAAAAACATCTGAATAAATAACACATTCACCATCTACTCCCCGTGTGTCATGGCCAGGGCCCTGGGTCATGGTCATGACCCGGAATCCCTTCTCCTGCTCCCGCCAACCCGCGGTAGCCTACATTACCACCCAAACTATGGAGGTGCTTAATGCGGGACTCCACAACTTCCCTGCCAATACTTTCATCCACAAATTCTAGCATCCCTTAGTTGTTAAGTTATCCCACTCCCTCCTCCTTCCCGGCGAGATAAGCCAACTCTTTTTCCTCCCAACTCTACTTCTGTCTCCCCTTTCAAAAAAAAAAAAAAAAAAAAAAAAAAAATGGTAGCCATTCATCATCCTGATGATGGGAGAGATGTACGCTCCCGAAACGTCGATGGCTCTTCATCACTTCACCTGGCTCGAAGCCCGAGAACAGCTTGAATAAATTTTCTTATTGTATTTGAAATTTCAAGTTTCATACTTGATGTTTCATCTCAAATTTCATTTTTGATATTTAATATTTGATGTTTCATTTTGATATCTTACATTTCATATTTCATATTTCATATGTGATACTTTTTATTTAACACTTGTTATTGTGTGTTTGAAGTGTTATATTTAATATTTGATATCTCAAACCGATGTTTGAAATATCACATTTGATATCTAAGCTTTCATACTTGATATTTCATATTTGATATTTGGTATTTCATATCTCATATGTGATATTTGAAATTTCATATTTGAAATTTTGCTATTTGATATTCGATATTTCAAATCTTGTATTTGATATTTCATATATAATATATCATACATGACGCTTCATTTTGTATTAATGATACTTCATATTTGATATTTCATATATGATATTTCACTTTGATGTTTCACATGTGATGTTTCATACTTGATATATGATATTTAATATTTTATCTTTTACATTTGGTGTTTCATATTTGACACCTCAAATTTGGTACTTGGTATTTTATATTACATACTAGATATTTCATATTATATATTTCATTTTTCACATTTCATTTTGATACTTTATTTGCTATATCATATGTGGTATTTCATATTTGATATCTCATACTGGATACTTGTTATCTCATATTTAAAATTGTCCTATCTGTGTTTGATGTTGATATTTCATATTTGACATGTGATACTTCATTATTAATATTTTATACCTCATATTTGATATTCCGTATTTAATATTTTGTATTGCATATTTGATATTTCATACTTGGTATTTCATATTTTATATCCCAAGCTTCATATTAGATGCCTCACATATGAAATAAAATATTTCACTTGTGATATTGGATATTTCACCCTTGAGAATTAATACATCATGTTTGACAATTCATATTGCATACTTCATATTTCATAATTTGTATCTGCCATTTCATACTTGATATTTAATACTTCATCTCTGATAGTTGATATTTCATAATTGGTGTTTGATTTCATATTTGATATTTCAATTTAGATATGTCATATTTTATAGTTCATATTTTATATTTCCTATTTGATACTTCATTTTAAAACCTCATGTTTGATATTTTGTATCCCTTATTTCATATTAGATATTTAATATTTTATATTTTTTGTTTGATTTTTTATATATCTCATGTCTGATATATCATGTTTGAGTTTTCATATTATATGTTCCTTTTTTGATACTTGACACTTCATGCTCAACATTTCATATCTGATAGTTGCTATTTGATATTTGATTTCAGACAGTTTGTACTAGAAACGTTATTTCATATCTGAAAAGTCATATTTCATATTTGAGATTTAATATCTCACATTGTGTATTTCGCATTTCATGTCATAATTATTTGATATTTCATATCCGAAATTTGACATTTAATATTTCATCTTTGATTTTAAAACTTCTTATTTGATATTTCATATTTAATATTGCGTATGTCATTTATATATTTCATTTTTATATTTTATATTTGATGCGTAATATTTGATATTTCATACTTGACACCTGTTATTTTGTATTTGAAAAATCAAATCCATATTTGAAGTCTGATATTTCATATTTAATATTTCATACGTGATATTTGATATTTCAAACTTGATATCTGATTGTTCAAATTTGGGAATCAATATTCCATATTAAACATTTCATTTTCACGTTTGATATGCCATACTTTATATTGGACATTTCATATCTCATATTTCATATTTGATATATCATATTGAAATATTTTATATTTGATACGTCATATATGACATTACGTATTTTGTATTTTATATTTGATTAATGATATTTGCCATTTAAAATTTGATATTTCATATTTCATATTTGATCTTGATTATTGGATTTTTCATAACTCATACTTCATATTGATATTTCATATCTAGCATATGATAGTTAATATTTCAAAATTAATATTTCATATTTATTTTTCCAATTTCATATTTGATCTTTGACATGTGATTCTGAGATTTTATGTTTGATATTTCGTGTGTGATATCTCATGTTAGATATTTCATAAATCATGCTTGATACTTCATATTTGCTGTATCATATTCGATAGTTGATATCTGTCATTTTGTATATCATGTTTCATATTTCATATTAAATGTGTTATTTAATATTTAATATTTGATATTTCACTATTGATTTTTCATAACTCATATTTATTGTTTGATTTTTCATGTTTGATATTTAATTTTTCATATCTGATGTTTCATATTTAATATTTTATATTTAATATTTGATATTTCACATATAATATTTTACATTTCATGTTTGATATTTGGTATTTCATTTTGACATCTCATTTATGACATTAGATATTTAATATTTTATGTCTCCAAATTAGTTTTGGTATTTATAATTGATATTTCATACCTAATATTTGATGTTTCATTTTTCAAATTCCGTACTTCATATTTGATAAATAATATTTCGTATGTCAAATTTGTTATTTCATGTTTCACATGTGATATGTCATGTTTGATATTTCATATTTCGTAAATGAAATTTAATTTTATATTTCATTTTGGATATTTAAATATTCATATTTCATATGTGATATTTGATACTGCATATTTGTTCTATATTTGAAGTAATGTGTGATATTTTACATTTCATATTTGCTATTTCTTATACGATATATGGTATTTCATATATCTTATATCATATTTAGTATTTTACATTTGGTATTTCATATTTGAAGTTTCATATTTCATATTGAATAATTCATATTTGATATCTGACATTTCATGTTTGACATTTCGTATTGGATATTTCATATTTCGTATCTGAGATTTGATATTTCTTATTTGGTATTTGATACTTCATACATGAAATTTCATATTGATTTCATATTTGATGTACGATATTTAGTATTTTATTATTTTTATTTTATAGTTATTTCATATTTAATATTTATATTGCATATTTGATATCTGACATTTCATATTTTATATTTGATACCTGATGTTTCATATTCGACATTTTACATTTGATACTTCATATATGGTATTTCATATTTCGTGTGCGATATTTGATACTTCAGATTTGATGTTTCATATTTGATTTCTGACATCTGATATTTCATATGTGAGTTTTCATTATGATATTTCATTATTTGATCTTTGAAATATCATATTTCATATTTGATATTTTATTTTTCATATTAGATATCTGATATTTGATATATGATCTTTGATATTTTGTTTTTGATTTTTCATATTTCGTATTTGATATTTCATATTACACATTTTATCTTTAATATTTGATATTGATATGTGTTATTTCATTTTGAGTTTTCATAATTCATGCTTGATGCTTCATATTTCATATTTTATATCTTTTACCTATTATTGACATTTCATATTTGTTATTTGGTATATCTTATTTCATATTTGATATTTCAAAGTTGATATTTCATATTTTGTATTTCATATTCCATACTTGATATCTCATGTTTGATGCTTCATGTTTCATGTTAGATATTTGATGTTTCATATTTGATATTCAAGATTTGCCATTTCACATATATTTTATATTTCATCCACAAATAACACAATGTAATTAGAGACTCACACTTCACTATAATAAACTCAGTTACACTTTATTATAGTGAAGTGTGGGTCTCTAATTACCTTGTGTTATTTGTGGATCAATTTACTTCAGTCTTAATAGCTTTAGGTGTGTATATTTATATTTCATATTTGGTATTTCGTTTTTGAAATTTCATGTCTTGTATTAGATACTTAATATTCCATATCTGCATGATATTTCATCCTGAAATTTTTCATACTTGATATTTTATAATTAAAATTTCAGATTTAATATTTGGTATTTCATTTGCGATAATTCATACTTCATATGATATTTCATATTCGGTATTTCGTATTTGAATTTTCATACATGACACTTTATTTCGTATACAATGGTTTGTATTTTATATTTCATATTTAAGTTTGATATTTCAAACTTGAGACTCCATATTTCACATGTGATATTTAATATTTCATACTTGACAGTTCATTCCCAAATTTTGTATTCAATACCTCATGTTTGATATATCATACTTGACATTTCAAATGTAATATTTCGTATTTGATAATTAATGATATGATAATTGAAATTTTAAGTTTGATACTTGACATTTCACATCTCATATTTGCTTTTTCATATTTGATATTCATTTTTTGATTTTTGATATATCATGCTTAGTATAAGTTATTTTATATTTTATATTTCATATCTCAGATTTTATTTTGATATTTTATTTTTGATATTAGTATTTGATGTTTGAGATTTTATACACCTATTTGATATTTTATATTTCATATTTGATGAGTAATATATCGCATTTGATACGCCATGTTTCAAATTTGATTTCAATATTTCACTTTGATATTTCAAATTACATATTTAATATTATTTTATATTTAATGTTTGATTATATTATTTCCAGCTCATATTTAATGTTTCATATTTGATAGTTAATTTTTCATATTTGACATTTCCGTTTCATATTCCATATTGGTATTTAATGCTTGATGCTTCATATTTGAGATTGAAATTTCATTTTTGATGGTTAATACTTGATATTGTATATTTCGTACTTAATATTTTGTATTTCATATTTGTTTATTCATATCTGAGATTTCATATTTATTTCAATATTGATATGTCATATTAAATATTTGATATTTAATAATTTATAGTTCATATTTGACATTTCATATTTGACATTTGATGTTTGATATTTCATATTTCAGTTATGGTATGTCATATTTCATATTGGATATCTGATGTTTGATACTTCATGTTTCATAATTCATGTTATTTTATATTTCATTTTTGGTATTTCATATTTTATGAATGAAATTTGCTCTTTTATATTTGATTCACCATATTTGTTGTTTGATATTTCATATTTCAAATTTATAATCTGATATTTCATATGTGATTGTTTATGTTTGATATCTGATATTAAATATTTGATATCTGATATTTCTTATTTTATATTTCATATTTGATTTCTATATTTCATATTTGACATTTCTTAATTAATATTTGCTATTTCATATTTTATATTTGATATGTCAGATTGCATATTTCGTGACTCGTATTTCATATCTGTATTTGATATTTGCAATTTCATTTTAGGTATTTCATATTTGATAGTTCATTATTCGTGTTTGATATCTGATAATTCATATTGCATATTTGTTACTTCGCATTTGATATTTCTCATTTCATGTATACATGTGAGGAGTGAAATATGAAAGGTGAAAATTAAATATGAAGAATGAAAGATAAAATGAAAACTAAATATTACAAAGAAAAACCAAATAATTCAATCTTAAAAATAAATTGTGAAGAATTAAACACGAGACATTTAAAGTAAAATATGAGAAATCAAGAATGAAATATGAGGAGTGAAGAGTCAAGTATTACAAATTAAGAATAAATAATGTAATATAAAAATTCATTTTTATTATTCAGGTAATATACATTATGAAAATTGAAATTTGAAAAGTGGAATATGAAAAGCGAAGAATGAAATGTGAATAATTAAAACTTCTATTTGACAAATGAAATGCGTCGAATGAAAAATGAAATATGAGAAATAAACAGCCAAATACTAAAAATGATTGAAATATGAATAATGAAATATAAAAATTAAATAAGAATCTGAATGGTAGAATATGAAAAATAAATTAACAAAAATGAAATAAGAACAATGAAATATGTAAAAGAAAAACTAAACATCAGTAGTGAAAAAACAGGTGTTAAAATGAAAAACAAAACGTGAATTAAGAATAAAATGCGAAGAATTACACACGAGAGATCTAAAGTAAAATATGAGAAATGAAGACTGAAATATGAGGAGTGAAGAGTCAAATATTAACAATAAAGAAGGAATAATGAAATATAAATATTAATTTTTATGGTTTAAACAAAATGTATTATTAAATAGAAATTTGAAAAGTGGAATAAGAAAGTGAAAAACGAAATATGAATAATTAAAAATGCAAATGACAAATGAAATGCGTGAAATGAAAACAGAAATATGAGAAGTGAAAAGCCAAATACTAAAAATCTGATGTGTTGCACTCACATGACTTTCTCTACCCTTGTACTAACCAGTCCAGAGTAAATACGACTACAGGGCTATAGCCAGAAAATCCAAGCTATACATTTCATTTGTAATCAAAATATCTCAAGCATATGACATTTTAATCAAAATCGTTACAGCCATTTTCAAGAAAATCAAAATTTTCCAAACATTTTCCATGTAAGGGAAAAGGGTCTTCGTGTCGTATCCTTGAAAGACATTACACTTAAATACCAACTTTGGTTTTTAACCGATTTTTCGTTTTTGAGTTATGCTGTCGAAAGACACACCGACGCACACACACACAAACACACACACACACATAGACACACACGCGCGCATCTTTTTCAAAAATGTTTTTTTTTTTTTTTTTTTTTCTTCTAATTCAGGGAGTCTCAAAACATATACTTCCATTTCACAAAAAAGCTTTCCGAAACACATAACAAGGAATATCTCCGAAATGGTTCACCTTTAAAGAAAAGGTATTCCGACATAAAATGTGTATTTTAGCAAGGTCTACATTTTTTGTATAGTATGATTTGGTCTATCTCTAACGGTTTACCAATTATGCAAAAGTCGCCCAAAGTCTACAGGGGCTATAGCCAGAAAATTCATGATATACATTTCAATTGTTATAAAAATATCTCAAGAAATCAAGAAAATCAAAATTTTCGAAAAATTTTCCATGTAAAGGATGGTTTAAATTGGGGTTATTTTCTTCAAAATCTTGGCGTCGCATCCCTGAAGGACATTAAGCTTAAATAACAACTTTGGTTTTCAACCGACTTTTCGTTTATGAGTTATGCTGTCAACAGACTGACACACAGGCTGACGCGCGAAAACACACACACACATACACACACACAGAGAGAGAGAGAGAGAGACGGACCTATTTCTAAAAATGCTTTTTTTTTTATTCAGAAGGTCTCAAAAGATATTTCCGGTGAAATCTCGACATCGAATTTTTGGGTGGAATACAATACTTCCTTCTAATGACCAGTAGAGAAAGTAAAAATGAGATATGAAAAGTGAAAAAGATATGAGTAAAGACAATTTAGATCTGAAAAATGAAATATGAAAAATGAAATACGAAAAATGGAATATGAGATATAATATTTAAATATTAGGAGTGATAAACCAAATATTAAAGTGGTAAGTGAGTAACGTAGTATAAAAACAAGAATGATAATATAATAAAAATAATTATGGCAATTGAAATGTGTGAAATAAAAAATGAATAGTATAACCAAAATATAAAAGATGAAGGATTAAATAACTAGATCTTAAAATTGTGTATAAAAAATTAGAAAAGAAATATCTAAAATAATATAGGAGTAAAGCATCAAATATTAAAAATGAAAAACAAAAATTAATAATGAAATATAAAGTGAAATATGATACATCAACTAAAATTAAATTAATTATGAACATACGATTCTCAAAAATTTAATATTAAAAGTGAAAAATGAGAAATAAATTTAAAAAATTGAATAAGAAAGATGATATATTAAAAATGAAATACAAGAAAACAAGAATTACATATCAGGAGTGAAAAATCGAATGTCAAAATGAAAAATGAATGACATCTTCCCCCTCTCCTGAATATCATCTGTGCTGTTTAATCTTTGTCTATGACGAACTCAATTTTCTGTCGCCCAGTGCAGTAGCGTGTTTATGTGCTCTTGTAGGGCCTGTCTATCAGTTGATTCTAGACCCATATCATCCGCATACATTATGAGGGTTGTTCCTTTCATTTTGTCCCCAAAATCTGCTGTTATGATATAGAATAATTAGAGGACTTATCGAGTCTCCTTGCATAATTCCGTTGGTCTGCCTTATTTCCTGTGGCGTTGAGAATTCGTAAGTTATTTGCAGTGTACTTCCCCTCATGCTTTCTTGTATTATACCTGTAAGTCTATGTTCTTTACCAATTATATCTCTTAGCTTTTGTATTAGCTTTCCTCTGTTAATGGTACCGAAATCTTCTTCCTAGTCTATAATATTGCGTAGTATTTGCCCTTTGGTTTGCTGCGTGCTTCTGAATCCCCTTCCTTTTGTATATATCTTTAGCGTGGCTTTTCTCCAATTTTCCGGTGCAGTGTTCGAGCTTATGCATTTGTTCAACTAAATGTGAATAACGAAATATTAAATATGAAAAATGAAAGATTAAAAATGAAACACGCAAAATGAAATATGAGAAATGAAAACATAAATGCAAGGTGCGAATAACCAAATTTAAAAGCAGCACTATTCTCAACTAACCTTTATTAAGAAATCCTATGCACACATAAAACAAAACAAAAGAGTGGGTCTTGATCGCATTATACATATTTATGCGTTCCAGATATGACGTGTGTGTATGTGTGTGTGTGTGTGTGTGTGTGTGTGTGTGTGTGTGTGTGTGTGTGTGTGCGTGTGTGTGTGTCCACGGGGTACCAAGAATACTCGCACAATTGAAGGAGCACATTACCACTGTAGTAATGACCATTGACGAGATGATGCTTCAGAATGTTTGGAACCAACTGGGCGTATGTAGTGTCACCCAAGCGGCACATATGGAACATTTGTAGATTGTGGGAGTAAACTTGTTGAATTTACAGTCACTTTGATGTATCAACCATTGTTTCAATTGCAATACTTTGGAAAATATAGCGTTTTGAAAACGAATGAGTCATTTATAGTAGCCCTGTATTTTAACGTTTCTTATAGTATCTAAAGTACTTATATAGAAATTACTAGTTATTAATATACAGGATCCCAAGAGCTATTTTTAGGATAAAAGAAAATTTTAGAAATATCTTATCGAAGGAACTCAACGCATCTGACAAGAAACCCCTCACATGGAAACTCGGACGCGTAGCCAGCTGAGGCAGTGCAATTTGTCAGTCAGACGGAGCTTTGCCCAAAATGCCTGTTTGAAGGCTCAAAGTTTTCAGCTCTCACGCCTGTGTTTGGTGATTATAAGGAAAATAAAGGTAGACTTTGGCAATATAGAAAAGAGCGGAAGGCTTACACGCCGAGCACCAGAAGCCTCTTGAAAAGTCAACACTACGAAACGACTCTAAATATCACTTTGGGCCAAAATAATTGCCAAGGATCAGTGGCATGCCTACGCAGACAGTTACATACGCAATCTAAACGAAATTCTGTTTAGAACGACCTATGAGATTCGAACAAGGGATTCCAGATGTCTAATCTGGTACACCACTGATCGAAGTGAGATTACATTAGATTAGATTGAATTACGCAAGCGAGTTCACAAGTAGCCATAGAGGCCCGTAAACATTGAACATGTCAATGGAAATGAACAGTATAGCATAAAATACACATTATGTATATACAGTCCCAAAAAACAAAGCAGGGATAATGGAGAAACAAAGTGAAATTTTCCCTGTATTTTGTAACCCTAACATAATGAATATTTACAAATAGAAGTTGGACCTTGTGTTAAACTTTCACTAGGATTTTCCTGCCTCGTCCCAGTAATTTAGTTATATAATTAGCAATGAAAGGCAGCTTTTGTGAGTTGTTCACTACATATAAATTTAGGTAACTTTCGAGCAGCATCAAGTGTATTTGGCAATGATTTGTCACCAGCGCAGCTAGAAACTGCTTGAAAAGCAAAATAGTATTAACAAGATAATTTGCCATTCAGTTAATCTTGTACAGAATAAAATGATTTTGAACATAGGTATCCTTTATCAGCAATTTTAAGGGCATTAGCATTGTAAACCTTATCCTTAAGATCATTAGCAAGAGCATTTAATATTTTTATGGTATCTTACTACTATACACCCTTCTGGAAGCAATAACGTCCTGCACTGAGATGATCGATGGTGCTGTTTTGTCTAGAGTGCTGTTGATGACGTAATCTGATAATTATGGTGATTGTGATGGTGAACATAACTATGAACAGTTATAATAGTTAGTAATTTTAAAAGCACGAGGAATTAGATGCACCTACCAATTATATAGATTCCAAATTCAGCACTAACATATTCAGCTGTGAGCTTCGTGCTGTTCTTATTGCGTGCTATTCATACAAACACCATTTGGTGTTCCACAGAAAATTTAATCATTGCTATGACATCAGTTTGCAGTTGCGTGAGGCTCAAACTGCGAAGATTTCAAGCAAACCTCATTATTATTCAATAAACAAATAACTGTGTGGGTGAGAATAAACCGCTCACCACAAGAGAGAATAAGCATATCCTTACGTGACTTGTTTAAGTACGAAGCCATCATTTCACGACGGACATGTCACTCAATAAAACCGATGTACTGAAGCAATGCCGCTATTTTGCACTTACTTTGCTCATGACACTTACTAGATGAACTGTTTGTCGTCCGAATGACACCGGATAGCGCCAACTAAGTATTTAAACCATAACATAGGAAATGAACCCTGAGACATGGAAACATATTTTACGATTGATGAAACACTTAAAACGTATATTGGGACATTATGTAATATTTCTATTATGGCCTTAACAACTTTTCTGAAATTTACTTACATATTTTCCAAGTTTGTTAAAATGCATCAAATTGTATGATGGTGATGGTGGTGGTAGTAGTGGTGGTAGTGGTAGTAGTAGAAATATGGATAGTAGTGGTAGTAGTGGTAGTAGTGGAAGTAGCGGTAGTGTTAATAGTGGTGGTAGTGGCAGTAGTAGTAGTAGTGGTGGTGGTGGTAGAGGTAGTAGTGGTAGTAGTGGTGGTAGTGGTAGTAGTGGAAGTTGTGGTAGTAGTGGTAGTAGTGGTAGTAGTGGAAGTAATGGAAGTAGTGGTAGTAGTGGTAGTAGTTGAAGTAGTGGAAGTAGTGGTAGTAGTGGAAGTAGTGGCAGTAGTGGTAGTAGTGGTAGTAGTGGAAGTAGTGGAAGTAGTGGTAGTAGTGGAAGTAGTGGTAGTAGTGGAAGTAGTGGTAGTAGTGGTAGTAGTGGTAGTAGTGGAAGTAGTGGTAGTAGTGGTAGTAGTGGAAGTAGTGGAAGTAGTGGTAGTAGTGGTAGTAGTGGAAGTAGTGGAAGTAGTGGTAGTAGTGGAAGTAGTGGAAGTAGTGGTAGTAGTGGAAGTAGTGGTAGTAGTGTTAGTAGTGGTACTAGAGGTAGTGGAAGTAGGGGTAGTAGTGGCAGTAGGGGAAGTAGTGGAAGTAGTGGTAGTAGTGGTAGTAGCGGAAGTAGTGGTAGTAGTGGTAGTAGTGGAAGTAGTGGAAGTAGTGGTAGTAGTGGTAGTAGTGGAAGTAGTGGAAGTAGTGGTAGTAGTGGAAGTAGTGGTAGTAGTGGTAGTAGTGGTAGTGGAAGTAGGGGTAGTAGTGGTAGTGTTAGTAGCGGCAGTAGTGGAAGTAGTGGTAGTAGTGGAAGTAGTGGTAGTAGTGGTAGTAGTGGAAGTAGTGGAAGTAGTGGTAGTAGTGGTAGTAGTGGAAGTAGTGGTAGCAGTGGTAGTAGTGGAAGTATTGGAAGTAGTGGTAGTAGTGGTAGTAGTGGAAGTAGTGGTAGTAGTGGTAGTAGTGGAAGTAGTGGAAGTAGTGGTAGTAGTGGAAGTAGTGGAAGTAGTGGCAGTAGTGGTAGTAGTGGAAGTAGTGGAAGTAGTGGTAGTAGTGGTAGTAGTGGAAGTAGTGGAAGTAGTGGTAGTAGTGGAAGTAGTGGTAGTGGAAGTAGGGGTAGTAGTGGTAGTGTTAGTAGTGGTAGTAGTGGAAGTAGTGGTAGTAGTGGAAGTAGTGGTAGTAGTGGTAGTAGTGGTGGTAGTGGAAGTAGTGGAAGTAGTGGAAGTAGTGAACGTAGTGGTAGTAGTGGTAGTAGTGGAAGTAGTGGTAGTAGTGGAAGTAGTGGAAGTAGTGGTAGTAGTGGAAGCAGTGGTAGTAGTGGTAGTAGTGGAAGTAGTGGAAGTAGTGGAAGTAGTGGAACTAGTGGTAGTAGTGGTAGTAGTGGAAGTAGTGGAAGTACTGGTAGTAGTGGTAGTAGTGGAAGTAGTGGAAGTAGTGGTAGTAGTGGAAGCAGTGGAAGTAGTGGTAGTAGTGGAAGTAGTGGAAGTAGTGGAAGTAGTGGAAGTAGTGGAAGTAGTGGTAGTAGTGGTAGTAGTGGAAGTAGTGGTAGTAGTGGTAGTAGTGGAAGTAGTGCAAGCAGTGGAAGTAGTGGTAGTAGTGGAAGTAGTGGAAGTAGTGGAAGTAGTGGAAGTAGTGGAAGTAGGGTTAGTAGTGGTAGTAGTGGAAGTAGCGGAAGTAGCGGAAGTAGCGGAAGTAGTGGAAGTAGTGGAAGTAGTGGTAGTAGTGTTAGTAGTGGAAGTAGTGGTAGTAGTGATAGTAGTGGAAGTAGTGGTAGTAGTGGAAGTAGTGGTAGTAATGTTAGTAGTGGAAGTAGTGGTAGCAGTGGAAGTAGCGGAAGTAGCGGAAGTAGTGGAAGTAGTGGAAGTAGTGGAAGTAGTGGAAGTAGGGTTAGTAGTGGTAGTAGTGGAAGTAGCGGAAGTAGCGGAAGTAGCGGAAGTAGTGGAAGTAGTGGTAGTAGTGTTAGTAGTGGAAGTAGCGTTAGTAGTGGTAGTAGTGTTAGTAGTGGAAGTAGTGGTAGCATTGGAAGTAGCGGAAGTAGCGGAAGTAGTGGAAGTAGTGGAAGTAGTGGAAGTAGGGTTAGTAGTGGTAGTAGTGGAACTAGTGGTAGTAGTGGAAGTAGTGGTAGTAGTGTTAGTAGTGGAAGTAGTGTTAGTAGCGGTAGTAGTGTTAGTAGTGGAAGTAGTGGTAGCAGTGGAAGTAGCGGAAGTAGCGGAAGTAGTGGAAGTAGTGGAAGTAGTGGAAGTAGTGGAAGTAGGGTTAGTAGTGGTAGTAGTGGAAGTAGTGGAAGTAGTAGAAGTAGTGGAAGTAGTGATAGTAGTGGTAGTAGTGTTAGTAGTGGTAGTAGTGGTAGCAGTGGAAGTAGCGGAAGTAGTGGAAGTAGTGGAAGTAGGGTTAGTAGTGGTAGTAGTGGTAGTAGTGGAAGTAGTGGTAGTAGTGTTAATAGTGGAAGTAGTGTTAGTAGTGGAAATAGTGGAAGTAGGGTTAGTAGTGGTAGTAGTGGAAGTAGTGGTAGTAGTGGAAGTAGTGGTAGTAGTGTTAGTAGTGGTAGTGTAAGTAGTGGAAGTAGTGGAAGTAGTGGTAGTAGTGTAAGTAGTGGAAGTAGTGATATTAGTGGAAGTAGTGGTAGTAGTGTTAGTAGTGGTAGTGTTAGTAGTGGAAGTAGTGGAAGTAGTGGTAGTAGTGGAAGTAGTGGTAGCAGTGGAAGAAACGGAAGTACCCGAAGTAGTGGAAGTAGTTTTTTTTTTTTTTTTTTTTTTGTTTCGGCAGGGAAAAATCCCTCATGGACGCTACCTTAGCGAGTTGGACTCTAACCAACTAAAAAACCCTGCCCCGTCACATGCTCTTCTGGTAGTAGTGTTAGTAGTGGTAGTAGTGGAAGTAGTGGAAGTAGGGTTAGTAGTGGTAGTAGTGGAAGTAGTGGTAGTAGTGGAAGTAGTGGTAGTAGTGTTAGTAGTGGAAGTAGTGTTAGTAGTGGAAGTAGAGGAAGTAGGGTTAGTAGTGGTAGTAGTGGAAGTAGTGATAGCAGTGGAAGTAGTGGAAGTAGTGTTAGTAGAGGAAGTAGTGGTAGTAGTAGTAGTGTTAGTAGAGGAAGTAGTGGATGAAGTGGAAGTAGTGGAAGTAGTGTTAGTAGTGGAAGTACTGGTAGTAGTGGTAGTAGTGGAAGTAGTGGAAGTAGTGGTACTAGTGGAAGTAGTGGAAGTAGTGGAAGTAGTGGCAGTAGTGGAAGTAGTGGTAGTAGTGGAAGTAGTGGAAGTAGTGGAAGTAGTGGTAGTAGTGGAAGTAGTGGAAGTAGTGGAAGTAGTGGTAGTAGTGGAAGTAGTGGAAGTAGTGGAAGTAGTGGAAGTAGTGTTAGTAAAGGAAGTAGTGGTAGTAGTGTTAGTAGTGGTAGTAGTGGAAGTAGTGGTAGTAGTGTTAGTAAAGGAAGTAGTGGTAGTAGTGTTAGTAGTGGTAGTAGTGGAAGTAGTGGAAGTAGTGTTAGTAAAGGAAGTAGTGGTAGTAGTGTTAGTAGTGGTAGTAGTGGAAGTAGTGGTAGTAGTGGAAGTAGTGGAAGTAGTGTTAGTAAAGGAAGTAGTGGAAGTAGTGGAAGTAGTGTTAGTAAAGGAAGTAGTGGTAGTAGTGTTAGTAGTGGTAGTAGTGGACGTAGTGGTAGTAGTGGAAGTAGTGGAAGTAGTGGTAGTAGTGGAAGTAGTGGAAGTAGTGGAAGTAGTGGAAGTAGTGTTAGTAAAGGAAGTAGTGGTAGTAGTGTTAGTAGTGGTAGTAGTGGAAGTAGTGGTAGTAGTGGAAGTAGTGGAAGTAGTGGTAGTAGTGGAAGTAGTGATAGTAGTGGAAGTAGTGGAAGTAGTGTTAGTAGAGGAAGTAGTGGTAGTAGTAGTAGTAGTGTTAGTAGTGGAAGTAGTGTTAGTAGTGGAAGTGGTGGTAGTAGTGTTAGTAGTGGAAGTGTTAGTAGTGGTAGTAGTGGAAGTAGTGGAAGTAGTGTTACCAGTGGAAATAGTGGTAGTAGTGGTAGTAGTGGTAGTAGTGTTAGTAGTAGAAGTAGTGGTAGTAGTAGAAGTAGTGTAAGTAGTGGAAGTAGTGGAAGTAGTGGAAGTAGTGGAACTAGTGGAGGTAGTGGAAGTAGTGGAAGTAGTGGAAGTAGTGGATGAAGTGGAAGTAGCGGAAGTAGTGTTAGTAGTGGAAGTACTGGTAGTAGTGGTAGTAGTGGAAGTAGTGGAAGTAGTGGTACTAGTGGAAGTAGTGGTAGTAGTGGAAGTAGTGGCAGTAGTGGAAGTAGTGGTAGTAGTGGAATTAGTGGAAGTAGTGGAAGTAGTGGTAGTAGTGGAAGTAGTGGAAGTAGTGGAAGTAGTGGAAGTAGTGGGAGTAGTGGAAGTAGTGGAAGTAGTGGAAGTAGTGGTAGTAGTGGAAGTAGTGGAAGTAGTGGAAGTAGTGTTAGTAAAGGAAGTAGTGGTAGTAGTGTTAGTAGTGGTAGTAGTGGAAGTAGTGGTAGTAGTGTTAGTAAAGGAAGTAGTGGTAGTAGTGTTAGTAGTGGTAGTAGTGGAAGTAGTGGAAGTAGTGTTAGTAAAGGAAGTAGTGGTAGTAGTGTTAGTAGTGGTAGTAGTGGAAGTAGTGGTAGTAGTGGAAGTAGTGGAAGTAGTGTTAGTAAAGGAAGTAGTGGAAGTAGTGGAAGTAGTGTTAGTAAAGGAAGTAGTGGTAGTAGTGTTAGTAGTGGTAGTAGTGGACGTAGTGGTAGTAGTGGAAGTAGTGGAAGTAGTGGTAGTAGTGGAAGTAGTGGAAGTAGTGGAAGTAGTGGAAGTAGTGTTAGTAAAGGAAGTAGTGGTAGTAGTGTTAGTAGTGGTAGTAGTGGAAGTAGTGGTAGTAGTGGAAGTAGTGGAAGTAGTGGTAGTAGTGGAAGTAGTGGAAGTAGTGGAAGTAGTGGAAGTAGTGGAAGTAGTGTTAGTAAAGGAAGTAGTGGTAGTAGTGGTAGTAGTGGAAGTAGTGGAAGTAGTGGAAGTAGTGGTAGTAGTGGAAGTAGTGGAAGTAGTGGAACTAGTGGAAGTAGTGTTAGTAAAGGAAGTAGTGGTAGTACTGGAAGTAGTGGAAGTAGTGGAAGTAGTGGAAGTAGTGGTACTAGTGGAGGTAGTGGAAGTAGTGGAAGTAGTGGAAGTACTGGATGAAGTGGAAGTAGTGGAAGTAGTGTTAGTAGTGGAAGTTCTGGTAGTAGTGGTAGTAGTGGAAGTAGTGGAAGTAGTGGAAGTAGTGGAAGTAGTGGAAGTAGTGGTAGTAGTGGTAGTAGTGGAAGTAGTGGTAGTAGTGTTAGTTGTGGGAGTAGTGGAAGGAGTGGAAGTAGTGGTAGTAGTGGAAGTAGTGGAAGTAGTGGAAGTAGTGGAAGTAGTGGAAGTAGGGTTAGTAATGGTAGTAGTGGAAGTAGCGGAAGTAGCGGAAGTAGCGGAAGTAGTGGAAGTAGTGGAAGTAGTGGTAGTAGTGTTAGTAGTGGAAGTAGTGGTAGTAGTGATAGTAGTGGTAGTAGTGTTAGTAGTGGAAGTAGCGTTAGTAGTGGTAGTAGTGTTAGTAGTGGAAGTTGTGGTAGCATTGGAAGTAGCGGAAGTAGTGGAAGTAGTGGAAGTAGTGGAAGTAGTGGAAGTAGGGTTAGTAGTGGTAGTAGTGGAACTAGTGGTAGTAGTGGAAGTAGTGGTAGTAGTGTTAGTAGTGGAAGTAGTGTTAGTAGCGGTAGTAGTGTTAGTAGTGGAAGTAGTGGTAGCAGTGGAAGTAGCGGAAGTAGCGGAAGTAGTGGAAGTAGTGGAAGTAGTGGAAGTAGGGTTAGTAGTGGTAGTAGTGGAAGTAGTGGAAGTAGTAGAAGTAGTGGAAGTAGTGATAGTAGTGGAAGTAGTGGTAGTAGTGTTAGTAGTGGTAGTAGTGGTAGCAGTGGAAGTAGCGGAAGTAGTGGAAGTAGTGGAAGTAGTGGAAGTAGTGGAAGTAGGGTTAGTAGTGGTAGTAGTGGTAGCAGTGGAAGTAGTGGTAGTAGTGCTAGTAGTGGAAGTAGTGGTAGCAGTGGAAGAAACGGAAGTACCCGAAGTAGTGGAAGTAGTTTTTTTTTTTTTTTTTTTTTGTTTCGGCAGGGAAAAATCCCTCATGGACGCTACCTTAGCGAGTTGTACTCTAACCAACTAAAAAACCCTGCCCCGTCACATGCCATTCTGGTAGTAGTTTTTTTTTTTTTTTTTTTTTTTTTTTTCCTAGGGGAAAAATCCCTCATGGACGTTATTCTAACGAGTTGGACTCTAACCAACTAAAAAACCCCTGTGTGAATCAAATTGAGTACTTCTTCTGGTAGTAGTGTTAGTAGTGGTAGTAGTGGAAGTAGTGGTAGTAGTGGAAGTAGTGGAAGTAGGGTTAGTAGTGGTAGTAGTGGAAGTAGTGGTAGTAGTGGAAGTAGTGGTAGTAGTGTTAGTAGTGGAAGTAGTGCTAGTATTGGAAGTAGAGGAAGTAGGGTTAGTAGTGGTAGTAGTGGAAGTAGTGATAGTAGTGGAAGTAGTGGAAGTAGTGTTAGTAGAGGAAGTAGTGGTAGTAGTAGTAGTAGTGCTAGTAGTGGAAGTAGTGGTAGTAGTGGAAGTAGTGGTAGTAGTGTTAGTAGTGGTAGTGTTAGTAGTGGTAGTAGTGGAAGTAGTGGAAGTGGTGTTACTAGTGGAAATAGTGGTAGTAGTGGTAGTAGTGGTAGTAGTGTTAGTAGTAGAAGTAGTGGTAGTAGTAGAAGTAGTGAAAGTAGTGGAAGTAGTGGTAGTAGTGTTAGTAGTGGTAGCAGTGGAAGTAGTGGTAGTAGTGGAAGTAGTGGTAGTAGTGGAAGTAGTGGCAGTAGTGGAAGTAGTGGTAGTAGTGGAAGTAGTGGAAGTAGTGGAAGTAGTGGTAGTAGTGGAAGTAGTGGAAGTAGTGGAAGTAGTGGAAGTAGTGGGAGTAGTGGAAGTAGTGGAAGTAGTGGAAGTAGTGGTAGTAATGGAAGTAGTGGAAGTAGTGGAAGTAGTGGAAGTAGTGTTAGTAAAGGAAGTAGTGGTAGTAGTGTTAGTAGTGGTAGTAGTGGAAGTAGTGGTAGTAGTGTTAGTAAAGGAAGTAGTGGTAGTAGTGTTAGTAGTGGTAGTAGTGGAAGTAGTGGAAGTAGTGTTGGTAAAGGAAGTAGTGGTAGTAATGTTAGTAGTGGTAGTAGTGGAAGTAGTGTTAGTAGTGGAAGTAGTGGTAGTAGTGGAAGTAGTGGAAGTAGGGTTAGTAGTGGTAGTAGTGGAAGTAGTGGTAGTAGTGGAAGTAGTGGTAGTAGTGTTAGTAGTGGAAGTGGTGTTAGTAGTGGAAGTAGAGGAAGTAGGGTTAGTAGTGGTAGTAGTGGAAGTAGTGATAGTAGTGGAAGTAGTGGAAGTAGTGTTAGTAGAGGAAGTAGTGGTAGTAGTAGTAGTAGTGCTAGTAGTGGAAGTAGTGGTAGTAGTGGAAGTAGTGGTAGTAGTGTTAGTAATGGTAGTGTTAGTAGTGGTAGTAGTGGAAGTAGTGGAAGTAGTGTTACTAGTGGAAATAGTGGTAGTAGTGGTAGTAGTGGTAGTAGTGTCAGTAGTAGAAGTAGTGGTAGTAGTAGAAGTAGTGAAAGTAGTGGAAGTAGTGGTAGTAGTGTTAGTAGTGGTAGTAGTGGAAGTAGTGGTAGTAGTGGAAGTAGTGTTAGTAGTAGAAGTAGTGAAAGTAGTGGAAGTAGTGGAAGTAGTGGTAGTAGTGTTAGTAGTGGTAGTAGTGGTAGTAGTGTTAGTAGTTTTTTTTTTTTTTTTTCCTAGGGGAAAAATCCCTCATGGACGTTATTCTAACGAGTTGGACTCTAACCAACTAAAAAACCCCTGTGTGAATCAAATTGAGTACTTCTTCTTGGAACTGCCCAGGCGGCATTACTTCAAGAAGAGGAGATTCAAGATGGTAACCAAAGTCTCAGTGGTATGAGTAAGTCTTACATATCACCCATTTCCCGGCGCTTGCGGGATAAAATCTCTTGGGCCAATTTGCTAACCACCTTCCAATTCTCATGAGATGTTAACATGTGAGTAACTACTTGAGAAGGCGTGAACGTTCCCAGCTTGAATTCTACAGGTATACGTAGATGTTGCCATCTGACACATTCAAAGAATGTGTGTTCCACTCTGTCAACTTTGCCACAGTAAATGCATTCTTCGGTGGCACTTATTCCAAAGCGATACAGATAATCTTGGAAGCATCCATGACCTGTGAGGAACTGTGTCAGGTAGAAGTTCACGTATCCTCTCCGACGTGAATACCAGGGTTTGATGTCTGGAATTAACCGCTTAGTCCAGTGGGCGGTTCCGTCATCCGAGTCCCATGCTTCCTGCCATTGATCTAATAGTTGCTGTCTGGCCTCATCTCTTCTGATGTCGTTCTGCTCTCTTAGGAGGCGTTCTGTAGCCAGCAAATTTATTGGAGGCGTTCTGGCCAAGACCAATAATGCTTTAGTAGAGGTGGTGCGATATGCGCTGGTTATTCTAATTGCAACCTTTCGTTGCACGCTGAGGAGCCGTGTGATGTAAATCTGTCTCTCCAGTGCCTTGCGCCAGATCCCCATTCCATAAAGCAAGATGGATGTGACAACAGAGAAGAGCAGCCTACGACTGCTTTCTTTAGGGCCTCCAATATTTGGCATAATTCTGCTCAAATGAGCTACAGCCTTGTTTGCCTTTGTGACGGTGGAGCGCACGTGAATACCCATATACATGTTCCGGTCCAGATGGATTCCTAAATATTTCAGGGAATTTTGACTCTGGATCTGCAAAGTGCCAAGCTGAAGGTGGATTGTTTGAAGCTTGCAACCACCTACCAGAATTACTGCTTCAGTTTTATTTGGCGCCAATTCCAGTTTCTTGGATGTCAGGGAACGATCTAGGGTAGCTAGAGCGACATTAGCTGCTAATTCCAATGAGGCCCCATCCTTGGCTATAACGGTCAATGCCAGGTCGTCAGCATATGCTGTAAGAGTTATTTCTGGAGGCATGGGTAATCGTAGGATTTTATCAAAATAAACGTTCCACAAGGTAGGGCTTAAGACCGAGCCCTGAGGGACACCACATGTCATGTATATCTTACTATAATTGCCCACTAGTAGAAGCCGATCATCTAGGTAGTTTGCCAATATGTTGTACAAGTATGGAGCTACTTGCCTAGAACTAAGCTCCGATAAAATTCCTCCCCACGGTGCAGAGTTGAAGGCATTTCGGACGTCCAGAGTGATTAGAGCACATTTTGACCTTTGGTAGCGGGGCTGAGAATGGACTTGCTCCGCGAGTTTCTTGACTGTGTCCAGGGCGGAGAGAGTGGAACGTCCTGCTCGAAAGCCGTGTTGTGCATCAGCAAATCCACCTGTTCGCTCAATTTCAGGGAGGAGTCGTCCCAATATAAGTCGTTCAAATACTTGGCCTATAACATTGAGCAAACAAATCGAAGTGTTAGTAGTAGAAGTAGTGAAAGTAGTGGAAGTAGTGGAAGTAGTGGAAGTAGTGGAACTAGTGGAGGTAGTGGAAGTAGTGGAAGTAGTGGAAGTAGTGGATGAAGTGGAAGTAGTGGAAGTAGTGTTAGTAGTGGAAGTACTGGTAGTAGTGGTAGTAGTGGAAGTAGTGGAAGTAGTGGTACTAGTGGAAGTAGTGGTAGTAGTGGAAGTAGTGGCAGTAGTGGAAGTAGTGGTAGTAGTGGAAGTAGTGGAAGTAGTGGAAGTAGTGGTAGTAGTGGAAGTAGTGGAAGTAGTGGAAGTAGTGGAAGTAGTGGGAGTAGTGGAAGTAGTGGAAGTAGTGGAAGTAGTGGTAGTAGTGGAAGTAGTGGAAGTAGTGGAAGTAGTGGAAGTAGTGTTAGTAAAGGAAGTAGTGGTAGTAGTGTTAGTAGTGGTAGTAGTGGAAGTAGTGGTAGTAGTGTTAGTAAAGGAAGTAGTGGTAGTAGTGTTAGTAGTGGTAGTAGTGGAAGTAGTGGAAGTAGTGTTAGTAAAGGAAGTAGTGGTAGTAGTGTTAGTAGTGGTAGTAGTGGAAGTAGTGGTAGTAGTGGAAGTAGTGGAAGTAGTGTTAGTAAAGGAAGTAGTGGAAGTAGTGGAAGTAGTGTTAGTAAAGGAAGTAGTGGTAGTAGTGTTAGTAGTGGTAGTAGTGGACGTAGTGGTAGTAGTGGAAGTAGTGGAAGTAGTGGTAGTAGTGGAAGTAGTGGAAGTAGTGGAAGTAGTGGAAGTAGTGTTAGTAAAGGAAGTAGTGGTAGTAGTGGTAGTAGTGGAAGAAGTGGAAGTAGTGGAAGTAGTGGAAGTAGTGGTAGTAGTGGAAGTAGTGGAAGTAGTGGAACTAGTGGAAGTAGTGTTAGTAAAGGAAGTAGTGGTAGTACTGGAAGTAGTGGAAGTAGTGGAAGTAGTGGAAGTAGTGGAACTAGTGGGGGTAGTGGAAGTAGTGGAAGTAGTGGATGAAGTGGAAGTAGTGGAAGTAGTGTTAGTAGTGGAAGTACTGGTAGTAGTGGTAGTAGTGGAAGTAGTGGAAGTAGTGGAAGTAGTGGAAGTAGTGGTAGTAGTGGTAGTAGTGGAAGTAGTGGTAGTAGTGGTAGTAGTGGAAGTAGTGGAAGCAGTGGAAGTAGTGGTAGTAGTGGAATTAGTGGAAGTAGTGGAAGTAGTGGAAGTAGTGGAAGTAGGGTTAGTAGTGGTAGTAGTGGAAGTAGCGGAAGTAGCGGAAGTAGCGGAAGTAGTGGAAGTAGTGGAAGTAGTGGTAGTAGTGTTAGTAGTGGAAGTAGTGGTAGTAGTGAGAGTAGTCGAAGTAGTGGTAGTAGTGGAAGTAGTGGTAGTAGTGTTAGTAGTGGAAGTAGTGGTAGCAGTGGAAGTAGCAGAAGTAGTGGAAGTAGTGGAAGTAGGGTTAGTAATGGTAGTAGTGGAAGTAGCGGAAGTAGCGGAAGTAGCGGAAGTAGTGGAAGTAGTGGAAGTAGTGGTAGTAGTGTTAGTAGTGGAAGTAGTGGTAGTAGTGATAGTAGTGGTAGTAGTGTTAGTAGTGGAAGTAGCGTTAGTAGTGGTAGTAGTGTTAGTAGTGGAAGTTGTGGTAGCATTGGAAGTAGCGGAAGTAGTGGAAGTAGTGGAAGTAGTGGAAGTAGTGGAAGTAGGGTTAGTAGTGGTAGTAGTGGAACTAGTGGTAGTAGTGGAAGTAGTGGTAGTAGTGTTAGTAGTGGAAGTAGTGTTAGTAGCGGTAGTAGTGTTAGTAGTGGAAGTAGTGGTAGCAGTGGAAGTAGCGGAAGTAGCGGAAGTAGTGGAAGTAGTGGAAGTAGTGGAAGTAGGGTTAGTAGTGGTAGTAGTGGAAGTAGTGGAAGTAGTAGAAGTAGTGGAAGTAGTGATAGTAGTGGAAGTAGTGGTAGTAGTGTTAGTAGTGGTAGTAGTGGTAGCAGTGGAAGTAGCGGAAGTAGTGGAAGTAGTGGAAGTAGTGGAAGTAGTGGAAGTAGGGTTAGTAGTGGTAGTAGTGGTAGCAGTGGAAGTAGTGGTAGTAGTGCTAGTAGTGGAAGTAGTGGTAGCAGTGGAAGAAACGGAAGTACCCGAAGTAGTGGAAGTAGTTTTTTTTTTTTTTTTTTTTTTTGTTTCGGCAGGGAAAAATCCCTCATGGACGCTACCTTAGCGAGTTGTACTCTAACCAACTAAAAAACCCTGCCCCGTCACATGCCATTCTGGTAGTAGTTTTTTTTTTTTTTTTTTTTTTTTTCCTAGGGGAAAAATCCCTCATGGACGTTATTCTAACGAGTTGGACTCTAACCAACTAAAAAACCCCTGTGTGAATCAAATTGAGTACTTCTTCTGGTAGTAGTGTTAGTAGTGGTAGTAGTGGAAGTAGTGGTAGTAGTGGAAGTAGTGGAAGTAGGGTTAGTAGTGGTAGTAGTGGAAGTAGTGGTAGTAGTGGAAGTAGTGGTAGTAGTGTTAGTAGTGGAAGTAGTGCTAGTATTGGAAGTAGAGGAAGTAGGGTTAGTAGTGGTAGTAGTGGAAGTAGTGATAGTAGTGGAAGTAGTGGAAGTAGTGTTAGTAGAGGAAGTAGTGGTAGTAGTAGTAGTAGTGCTAGTAGTGGAAGTAGTGGTAGTAGTGGAAGTAGTGGTAGTAGTGTTAGTAGTGGTAGTGTTAGTAGTGGTAGTAGTGGAAGTAGTGGAAGTGGTGTTACTAGTGGAAATAGTGGTAGTAGTGGTAGTAGTGGTAGTAGTGTTAGTAGTAGAAGTAGTGGTAGTAGTAGACGTAGTGAAAGTAGTGGAAGTAGTGGTAGTAGTGTTAGTAGTGGTAGCAGTGGAAGTAGTGGTAGTAGTGGAAGTAGTGGTAGTAGTGGAAGTAGTGGCAGTAGTGGAAGTAGTGGTAGTAGTGGAAGTAGTGGAAGTAGTGGAAGTAGTGGTAGTAGTGGAAGTAGTGGAAGTAGTGGAAGTAGTGGAAGTAGTGGGAGTAGTGGAAGTAGTGGAAGTAGTGGAAGTAGTGGTAGTAATGGAAGTAGTGGAAGTAGTGGAAGTAGTGGAAGTAGTGTTAGTAAAGGAAGTAGTGGTAGTAGTGTTAGTAGTGGTAGTAGTGGAAGTAGTGGTAGTAGTGTTAGTAAAGGAAGTAGTGGTAGTAGTGTTAGTAGTGGTAGTAGTGGAAGTAGTGGAAGTAGTGTTGGTAAAGGAAGTAGTGGTAGTAATGTTAGTAGTGGTAGTAGTGGAAGTAGTGTTAGTAGTGGAAGTAGTGGTAGTAGTGGAAGTAGTGGAAGTAGGGTTAGTAGTGGTAGTAGTGGAAGTAGTGGTAGTAGTGGAAGTAGTGGTAGTAGTGTTAGTAGTGGAAGTAGTGTTAGTAGTGGAAGTAGAGGAAGTAGGGTTAGTAGTGGTAGTAGTGGAAGTAGTGATAGTAGTGGAAGTAGTGGAAGTAGTGTTAGTAGAGGAAGTAGTGGTAGTAGTAGTAGTAGTGCTAGTAGTGGAAGTAGTGGTAGTAGTGGAAGTAGTGGTAGTAGTGTTAGTAATGGTAGTGTTAGTAGTGGTAGTAGTGGAAGTAGTGGAAGTAGTGTTACTAGTGGAAATAGTGGTAGTAGTGGTAGTAGTGGTAGTAGTGTCAGTAGTAGAAGTAGTGGTA
Source organism: Tenodera sinensis (assembly GCA_030765045.1). NCBI lineage: Eukaryota > Metazoa > Arthropoda > Insecta > Mantodea > Mantidae > Tenodera > Tenodera sinensis. The sequence goes on from JAUKNM010000088.1 coordinate 116,164, forward strand.
GTAGTAGAAGTAGTGAAAGTAGTGGAAGTAGTGGTAGTAGTGTTAGTAGTGGTAGTAGTGTTAGTAGTTTTTTTTTTTTTTTCCTAGGGGAAAAATCCCTCATGGACGTTATTCTAACGAGTTGGACTCTAACCAACTAAAAAACCCCTGTGTGAATCAAATTGAGTACTTCTTCTTGGAACTGCCCAGGCGGCAAATGGAAGTAGTGGAAGTAGTGGAAGTAGTGTTAGTAAAGGAAGTAGTGGTAGTAGTGTTAGTAGTGGTAGTAGTGGAAGTAGTGGTAGTAGTGTTAGTAAAGGAAGTAGTGGTAGTAGTGTTAGTAGTGGTAGTAGTGGAAGTAGTGGAAGTAGTGTTAGTAAAGGAAGTAGTGGTAGTAGTGTTAGTAGTGGTAGTAGTGGAAGTAGTGGTAGTAGTGGAAGTAGTGGAAGTAGTGTTAGTAAAGGAAGTAGTGGAAGTAGTGGAAGAAGTGGAAGTAGTGTTAGTAAAGGAAGTAGTGGTAGTAGTGTTAGTAGTGGAAGTAGTGGTAGTAGTGGAAGTAGTGGAAGTAGTGGAAGTAGTGGAAGTAGTGTTAGTAAAGGAATTAGTGGTAGTAGTGTTAGTAGTGGTAGTAGTGGAAGTAGTGGTAGTAGTGGAAGTAGTGGAAGTAGTGGTAGTAGTGGAAGTAGTGGAAGTAGTGGAAGTAGTGGAAGTAGTGTTAGTAAAGGAATTAGTGGTAGTAGTGTTAGTAGTGGTAGTAGTGGAAGTAGTAGTAGTAGTGGAAGTAGTGGAAGTAGTGGTAGTAGTGGAAGTAGTGGAAGTAGTGGAAGTAGTGGAAGTAGTGTTAGTAAAGGAATTAGTGGTAGTAGTGTTAGTAGTGGTAGTAGTGGACGTAGTGGTAGTAGTGGAAGTAGTGTTAGTAAAGGAATTAGTGGTAGTAGTGTTAGTAGTGGTAGTAGTGGAAGTAGTGGTAGTAGTGGAAGTAGTGGAAGTAGTGGTAGTAGTGGAAGTAGTGGAAGTAGTGGAAGTAGTGGAAGTAGTGTTAGTAAAGGAATTAGTGGTAGTAGTGTTAGTAGTGGTAGTAGTGGACGTAGTGGTAGTAGTGGAAGTAGTGGAAGTAGTGGTAGTAGTGGAAGTAGTGGAAGTAGTGGAAGTAGTGGAAGTAGTGTTAGTAAAGGAATTAGTGGTAGTAGTGTTAGTAGTGGTAGTAGTGGAAGTAGTGGTAGTAGTGGAAGTAATGGAAGTAGTGGTAGTAGTTGGAAGTAGTGGAAGTAGTGGAAGTAGTGGAAGTAGTGGAAGTAGTGGTAGTAGTGGAAGTAGTGGAAGTAGTGGAAGTAGTGTTAGTAAAGGAAGTAGTGGTAGTACTGGAAGTAGTGGAAGTAGTGGAAGTAGTGGAAGTAGTGGAAGTAGTGGAAGTAGTGGAACTAGTGGAGGTAGTGGAAGTAGTGGAAGTAGTGGAAGTAGTGGATGAAGTGGAAGTAGTGGAAGTAGTGTTAGTAGTGGAAGTACTGGTGGTAGTAGTAGTGGAAGTAGTGGAAGTAGTGGAAGTAGTGGTAGTAGTGGTAGTAGTGGAATTAGTGGTAGTAGTGGTAGTAGTGGAAGTAGTGGAAGCAGTGGAAGTAGTGGTAGTAGTGGAAGTAGTGGAAGTAGTGGAAGTAGTGGAAGTAGTGGAAGTAGGGTTAGTAGTGGTAGTAGTGGAAGTAGCGGAAGTAGCGGAAGTAGCGGAAGTAGTGGAAGTAGTGGAAGTAGTGGTAGTAGTGTTAGTAGTGGAAGTAGTGGTAGTAGTGATAGTAGTGGAAGTAGTGGTAGTAGTGGAAGTAGTGGTAGTAGTGTTAGTAGTGGAAGTAGTGGTAGCAGTGGAAGTAGCGGAAGTAGCGGAAGTAGTGGAAGTAGTGGAAGTATTGGAAGTAGTGGAAGTAGGGTTAGTAGTGGTAGTAGTGGAAGTAGCGGAAGTAGCGGAAGTAGCGGAAGTAGTGGAAGTAGTGTTAGTAGTGGAAGTACTGGTGGTAGTAGTAGTGGAAGTAGTGGTAGTAGTGTTAGTAGTGGAAGTAGCGTTAGTAGTGGTAGTAGTGTTAGTAGTGGAAGTAGTGGTAGCAGTGGAAGTAGCGGAAGTAGCGGAAGTAGTTTTTTTTTTTTTTTTTTTTTTTTTTTCTTGGAGGGGAAATGCATTATGCAGGCCAGTCTCACTGGCAACTGTGAGACTCCCGCCCACTAAAACCCCTCCAGCATATCATTGCAGCTCTGTGGAACTACCTCTCGGCATTACTTCATAGGCTACAACCGTTTATTTATCTATCTTTTATTCTATTTTCATCTGTTTCCTTTCCTTTCATAATAGTTACAATCATTTTTTGAATTATTTCCCAATTAGTTTTGCTCTCTAGCATTTTTTCAATTATATTTTCAGCTATCAGGTTTACTCCTATCTTTCTAGTGCATTCGTTTCTGATGTCATCCCATTTACAGCAGCAAAGTACAGTGTGCTCTGGAGTATCTATTTCTCCACAATATGAGCAATTATTACTGTTCACAATATCCATTTTGTGCAAGTAGGTTTTAAACCTCCCGTGTCCTGACAAGAACTGGGTTAGATAGAAGTGAAGTGCTCCGTGTTTTCTGTTAATCCATGGTTTTATCTGTGGTATGAGCCTCTTTGTCCATTGTGCCACTTCAGTTTCTATTTCCCACTCTTTTTGCCACTTGTTCATGGTATTTCTTCTTGCTAATTTCTTTTCCGTTTTTCTATTTTCTGTGCCGTATGTAGATTCTATAGCCAGTAGATGTATGGGTATAGTACCCGCAATAACTTGGATTGCCCTTGTGGAAACCGTTCTATACGCACAAGCAATTCTTATAGCTACATTTCGCTGGACCCTTTCTATCAATTTTCTGCAGGTATTTTTTTGTAACCAGGTATTCCAAACTGCTGCGCAGTACAGTATAATTGAGTTTACCACACTTCCCAGTATCCTTCTTTTAGTTGTTTTAGGTCCTCCAATGTTTGGCATTAACCTTCCCAACATTGCAACGGTTTTCTCTGCCTTGCTTGTAACATATCTAATGTGCGCCCACATACTCATATTATGTGCCATTTGTATTCCTAAATATTTTATATGCGGTTTAGATTTAATTTCCTGATTTCCAAAAATTATTTTTATTTCCTTTATTGTTCTTCTTCCCTCTAAGATGACAATTTCTGTCTTCTCTGGTGCTAATCGCAGTCCTTTCTGGAGCATCCATATATTCATTTTCTTCATACACCACAAAATTTTTTCTTCCACCTCCCCTTTTGATTTACCCAGTATTACTGTGGCCAGATCATCTGCATATCCTATTGTTTTGACTCCTACTGGTAAGTCCAGCTTTAGTACATCATCATAGTGTACGTTCCATAAAGTTGGTCCTAATATGGAGCCTTGTGGGACGCCACAACTCATGTCCAAGCTCATCTTTTCTCCTATCTCGATTTTTCTATCCTCCAGATAACTACATATAAGTTTAATTAAATACGGAGCTATTTTTCTTCTTTTTAATTCGTCTATTATACCCATCCATGGTGCTGAGTTAAAAGCATTTTTAACATCGAGCGTGACCATAATGGCATATATGTTCTTCTTTTCTTCTAGTTCTGATTTTATATGGCTCTTTATGGTCTCAAGGGCATCTAGTGTTGATAAACCTTTTCTAAAGCCGAATTGTCTTTCTGAGAATCCCTCTTTGGTTTCGATCTCCTTGATAAGTCTTATGTTTATTATTTGTTCAAAAAGTTTTCCAATAACGTTTATTAAACACAGAGGTCTATAGGTAATATCTCCAACGCCTTTCCTAGGTTTTTCGATTAGTATTAATCTAGCTTTTTTCCACTCTTTGGGAAATATCCCTTTAGTTATTTGTTCATTTATTATTTTTTCTAGAACATTAGGTTTCTGTGTTGCAATAACCTTTAATACCTCTGGTGGGATTCCATCAGGTCCTGCTGCCTTTCCTCCTTTTATTCTTCTACCGGCTTCTATAATCTCATTCTTTTGACACAGAGGTATTTCCTCTCTGTTGACCTTTATTTCTGGCCATATGTTCATTTTATGTTCTGGAAATAGAGTTTTCGCTATCTTTAGCTGGTCTTCGTCTTTTAGTCGTACTGAAGATCGGAATCCAAATTTTCCTGTAACTATCTGGTAACCCTTCCCCCAAGTGTCATTATCAATTTCTGTACATAATTGCTCCCATGCGGTCGTTTTTGCCGTTTTAATAGCATTTTTGAGTGTTCTTCTGCTTTCACGATATTGATTGTATATCTCTTGCATTTCATGTTCATTCTGCCTATTTTTCCCGTTTGCTCTTGTAACTTTCCTTCTGGCATCTGTACTATTCTTCCTTAGTTGTGCAATGCTATCACTCCACCAGTAGGCTGCTTTATGTTTCTTGTTAGCGCATTTCTTTTTGAGTGCATAATTGCACACTTTTACCATCATTCTTCCAAATTCACTTGGCTGGTAGGTATAATCTGGACGTCCTGTTTCTAGTTCTAGCTTGGCCAGTAAAGCATCCTTATATTTTTCTTTATATATCCAGCCTTTTGGATATGGTTTCCCTTGTTGTTTTATCATTGGAGCTGGCCTTTCCAAGACAGTATATATATTTTTATGGTAGCTCAGGTTTTCCTCATCGTCCACATACCATTTAGTGACTAATTTATTTACCTCAGTAGTACAAATAGTAATGTCAATATAGGAAGATCCATTATTCCTCTCGAATGTAGGTTTTTTTCCATCATTTAAAATGATATAATCGTTTTGGTTTACCCATTCAGCCAATGTGCTGCCTTTCTTATCTTCTGTAGGTGATCCCCAGCATAAAGCCTTTGCATTAAAGTCTCCACCAATTAAAATCATTTTTTTGTTATCTTGCTGCATGATGCTGAGGCTTACTTGATCTAAGTAGAATTGTAATTCCTGCTCGTTTTTTGTGGGGGAAACATAACACGAGAATATAATCATCTCGTCAGTTTCCACCCATACATATCCTTTGCCCTTACCACTTTTCGTTATCCTGGAGCCATTCGGTGGTACATAAATGGCAGCATCTATATATTCATCGGTTAGCCATGTAGAGCTCATCTTAGCCATGTTGACATTTGGCTCTGCTATTATGGCTAAGTCCAATTTACATGATACACATTTATGTATTAAAAGATCCGTAGCTTGTTTTGCTCTATCGAGATTTACCTGTATTATTTTCGTGTTTGATTGGTATAAACCTTCCTTTTTTCCATTTTCTGCTTTTTTACTAACTTTTTATATTCAGGGCATCGCATAGATTCTGCCTTATGTTGGGTTGATTGGCATAAGTAGCATTTAGTTGGGTTTTTACATTCTTTAATTTTATGTTCCTTGTCGCCGCAATTATGACACAGTTGTACCACTTCTTCAAATGAGCAATTCTTCGCCATATGGCCTACCTTGTGACACTTGTAACATCTTTTTAGATTGCTTACTTCGTTTACTCTCCATCTGTCCCATCCGTCTCCAATTTTTTTTCTGTTAATCAATCTATTAGCAGCTTCAATGTTGACAGCTAAAAACGCATATTTCACACCTTGTGAGGTTGCTCTTTCTGCCATTTTTAAATTAAAAATCTCCTCGTTTGTATTCAATTCTTGTTTCACTATTTTTATTACTTCGTCTTCGTGTACGGTCTCATCTATATCTAGAAGCATAACTGTTTTCTTTCTTGCCTGTACTTCAACCTCTGCAATATTTGCTAGTTTAGCTGTTAACAACTGCTTAAAAGCGTTCCTCTCATTTACGTAATTTCCTTTTATTTTCAATTGGACGTTTCCGTCTCTATTTTTACTTTTCTGATTAATGATTACTCCTTTAATATTTACATTTTCTTTAACATTCTTAATAATATCAGCATATGTCCTTTCCCCAATGGGCTTAATAATTAACGTATCCTCATACATAGATTTTCTTCTTCTGACTTCCTCCATTTGGTCATCCTGGATAGCACATTCCCCTTCTCTCTTACTGTACATTGGTATTTGGATATCATTTCTCCTCCCGAAGTATTCCAGAATTTTCCTAGTAACTCCCGCATCTTGTGACTTTGTAGTTACACATGCAGTTTTTGCTCTTTCATTTTTCCTCATTATATTCAGGATCTTTTCTAGGTTTATCATTAAAAGGATTTTATCTTCTGTTGTTCTGCCTCCATCTTCAGTAGCAATGATATAAATGAATCTCTTGCATTTTTTGTTTTCCATATCTTCTCCCACTATTTCATTTGCTGTTATGCTACATAGCATTCTTCCTGCTTGTAGTCTACCTTCTTGTATTGCTTTTAAAATCTGCGGGTTTGTATATAAAAGCTTATTCATAAGCTTCCCTTCTTTATCATCTGTCCCTTTAGTGATGATGATTAGGTCTTCGCCTTCATCCTTTAGCACTTCACCTTTTATCAGCTGGCTGTTTGTATACACCTCTTGTGGCCAAATTTCTTCTGTTAGTCTATGTAATTCTTTCTCGCTTAGATCCTTATTTAATTCGTTATTTATTTCCATAGTTTTCCATTGCCTTTCTAATATCTTCTTATCAATTGTCTGAATGCTTGCATCAGTAGTTTCTTTGACTCTTTTCTTTGCATTATCTGCGAGCTCTTCCAAAATTTCAGGTATGAAATTCATTGTCCCAGGTATTCTTTTCATATAATCATCAAGTGTTCTAATGGCGTCCTTTATTTCCTTTTTAGTATTTGGAATATCTTTTATTACCTTGCACAGTACTGCAATTTCCTTCGCCACTTTCTGCATTAACTCCTGATGCATATTGTGTTCTTGCTCTGCTTTTTGAAGAAACAAATCTTGCTCTTCTCTACTCCTCAGTTTCTCAGGAGTCTCCAATCGTTTCCTTTTAGTCTCCCTGATCACATTTTCCTTGTCAGGTTCAGTTGTACCGGGCTTGCTTAATTCACTCTGCGCTGTACCTAAGGTACTTTGAGAAGCAGTGACCAAGTTCATACTGGCAGTTGAACTACGTCGCTGAGGGGGAGATCGTCCAATTAAAGGTCGTCTTCTGAAAGGATCATAATTCCCTTCAAGGTGATCTATTCCTTGTTCTAGTGTTTCACATTCCATTTCACTTGTTCCAGTAGCATTATCTTGCATCCCGGCCTGGTTTCCCACCGTAGACACATGGCAGTAGCTGGTTGACTGTCGGGTGGGGCCTGCCCTCTCACCACCATTCCCGACCGGTTCTGGGGATCCGACGCCCCTGTCCCGTAAACTAAGCTCTTCTGTAGACCTTTCCATATTTTCAATTATAATCCATGTCCAATTTCTTAGCCGGTCGGCACCATAAATCCAGCCTAGCCAGAGCCCTGTTAGCCGTCCAAGATATTAGTTTGGACGTTGCCCGCCCCACACGTGGCCGATGTAGCATGCCGGACGTAGGGTTGGTCTTTGTGGGGCTAGCGGAAGTAGTGGAAGTAGTGGAAGTAGTGGAAGTAGGGTTAGTAGTGGTAGTACTGGAACTAGTGGTAGTAGTGGAAGTAGTGGTAGTAGTGTTAGTAGTGGAAGTAGTGTTAGTAGCGGTAGTAGTGTTAGTAGTGGTAGTAGTGGAAGTAGCGGAAGTAGCGGAAGTAGCGGAAGTAGTGGAAGTAGTGGTAGTAGTGTTAGTAGTGGAAGTAGCGTTAGTAGTGGTAGTAGTGTTAGCAGTGGAAGTAGCGGAAGTAGCGGAAGTAGTGGAAGTAGTGGAAGTAGTGGAAGTAGGGTTAGTAGTGGTAGTACTGGAACTAGTGGAAGTAGTGGAAGTAGGGTTAGTAGTGGTAGTAGTGGAAGTAGTGGAAGTAGTAGAAGTAGTGGAAGTAGTGATAGTAGTGGAAGTAGTGGTAGTAGTGTTAGTAGTGGTAGTAGTGGTAGCAGTGGAAGTAGCGGAAGTAGTGGAAGTAGTGGAAGTAGTGGAAGTAGTGGAAGAAGGGTTAGTAGTGGTAGTAGTGGTAGTAGTGGAAGTAGTGGTAGTAGTGTTAGTAGTGGAAGTAGTGTTAGTAGTGGAAATAGTGGAAGTAGGGTTAGTAGTGGTAGTAGTGGAACTAGTGGTAGTAGTGTTAGTAGTGGTAGTGTAAGTAGTGGAAGTAGTGGAAGTAGTGGTAGTAGTGGAAGTAGTGGAACTAGTGATATTAGTGGAAGTAGTGGTAGTAGTGTTAGTAGTGGTAGTGTTAGTAGTGGAAGTAGTGTTAGTAGTGGAAGTAGAGGAAGTAGTGGAAGTAGTGGAATTAGTGGAAGTAGGGTTAGTAGTGGTAGTAGTGGAAGTAGTGGTAGTAGTGGAAGTAGTGGTAGTAGTGTTAGTAGTGGAAGTAGTGGAAGTAGTTGAAGTAGTGGAAGTAGTGTTAGTATTGGAGGTAGTGCAAGTAGTGGAAGTAGTGGTAGTAGTGTTAGTAGGGGAAGTAGTGGAAGTAGTGGAAGTAGTAGATGTAGTGTTAGTATTGGAAGTGGTGGAAGTTGTGGAAGTAGTGGAAGTAGTGGTAGTAGTGGAAGTAGTGGAAGTAGTGTTAGTAGTGGAAGTAGTGGAAGTAGTAGAAGGAGTTGAAGTAGTGGAAGTAGTTGAAGTAGTGGAAGTAGTGTTAGTATTGGAAGTAGTGGAAGTAGTGGAAGTAGTGGAAGTAGTGGAAGTAGTTGAAGTAGTGGAAGTAGTTGAAGTAGTGGAAGTAGTGTTAGTATTGGAAGTAGTGGAAGTAGTGGAAGTAGTGGAAGTAGTGGAAGTAGCGGAGGTAGTGTTAGTGGAAGTAGTGGAACTAGTGGAAGTAGTGGAAGTAGTGGAAGTAGTGGAAGTAGTGTTAGTAGTGGTAGTAGTTGTAGTAGTGGAAGTAGTGGAAGTAGTGTTAGTATGGGAAGTAGTGGAAGTAGTGTAAGTAGTTTTTTTTTTTTTTTTTTTTCTTGGAGGGAAATGCATTATGCAGGCCAGTCTCACTGGCAACTGTGAGACTCCCGCCCACTAAAACCCCTCCAGCATATCATTGCAGCTCTGTGGAACTACCTCTCGGCATTACTTCATAGGCTACAACCGTTTATTTATCTATCTTTTATTCTATTTTCATCTGTTTCCTTTCCTTTCATAATAGTTACAATCATTTTTTGAATCATTTCCCAATTAGTTTTGCTCTCTAGCATTTTTTCAATTATATTTTGAGCTATCAGGTTTACTCCTATCTTTCTAGTGCATTCGTTTCTGATGTCATCCCATTTACAGCAGCAAAGTACAGTGTGCTCTGGAGTATCTATTTCTCCACAATATGAGCAATTATTACTGTTCACAATATCCATTTTGTGCAAGTAGGTTTTAAACCTCCCGTGTCCTGACAAGAACTGGGTTAGATAGAAGTGAAGTGCTCCGTGTTTTCTGTTAATCCATGGTTTTATCTGTGGTATGAGCCTCTTTGTCCATTGTGCCACTTCAGTTTCTATTTCCCACTCTTTTTGCCACTTGTTCATGGTATTTCTTCTTGCTAATTTCTTTTCCGTTTTTCTATTTTCTGTGCCGTAAGTAGATTCTATAGCCAGTAGATGTATGGGTATAGTACCCGCAATAATTTGGATTGCCCTTGTGGAAACCGTTCTATACGCACAAGCAATTCTTATAGCTACCTTTCGCTGGACCCTTTCTATCAATTTTCTGCAGGTATTTTTTTGTAACCAGGTATTCCAAACTGGTGCGCAGTACAGTATAATTGAGTTTACCACACTTCCCAGTATCCTTCTTTTAGTTGTTTTATGTCCTCCAATGTTTGGCATTAACCTTCCCAACATTGCAACGGTTTTTTCTGCCTTGCTTGTAACATATCTAATGTGCGCCCACATACTCATATTATGTCCCATTTGTATTCCTAAATATTTTATATGCGGTTTAGATTTAATTTCCTGATTTCCAAGAATTATTTTTATTTCCTTTATTGTTCTTCTTCCCTCTAAGATGACAATTTCTGTCTTCTCTGGTGCTAATCGCAGTCCTTTCTGGAGCATCCATATATTCATTTTCTTCATACACCACAAAATTTTTTCTTCCACCTCCCCTTTTGATTTACCCAGTATTACCATGGCCAGATCATCTGCATATCCTATTGTTTTGACTCCTACTGGTAAGTCCAGCTTTAGTACATCATCATAGTATACGTTCCATAAAGTTGGTCCTAATATGAGGCCTTGTGGGACGCCACAACTCATGTCCAAGCTCATCTTTTCTCCTATCTCGATTTTCCTATCCTCCAGATAACTACATATAAGTTTAATTAAATATGGAGCTATTTTTCTTCTTTTTAATTCGTCTATTATACCCATCCATGGTGCTGAGTTAAAAGCATTTTTAACATCGAGCGTGACCATAATGGAATATATGTTCTTCTTTTCTTCTAGTTCTGATTTTATATGGCTCTTTATGGTCTCAAGGGCATCTAGTGTTGATAAACCTTTTCTAAAACCGAATTGTCTTTCTGAGAATCCCTCTTTGGTTTCGATCTCCTTGATAAGTCTTATGTTTATTATTTGTTCAAAAAGTTTTCCAATAACGTTTATTAAACACAGAGGTCTATAGGTAATATCTCCAACGCCTTTCCTAGGTTTTTCGATTAGTATTAATCTAGCTATTTTCCACTCTTTGGGAAATATCCCTTTAGTTATTTGTTCATTTATTATTTTTTCTAGAACATTAGGTTTCTGTGTTGCAATAACCTTTAATACCTCTGGTGGGATTCCATCAGGTCCTGCTGCCTTTCCTCCTTTTGTTCTTCTACCGGCTTCTATAATCTCATTTTTTTGACACAGAGGTATTTCCTCCCTGTTGACCTTTATTTCTGGCCATATGTTCATTTTATGTTCTGGAAATAGAGTTTTCGCTATCTTTAGCTGGTCTTCGTCTTTTAGTCGTACTGGAGATCGGAATCCAAATTTTCCTGTAACTATCTGATAACCCTTCCCCCAAGTGTCATTATCAATTTCTGTACATAGTTGTTCCCATGCGGTCGTTTTTGCCGCTTTAATAGCATTTTTGAGTGTTCTTCTGCTTTCACGATATTGATTGTATATCTCTTGCATTTCATGTTCATTCTGCCTATTTTTCCCGTTTGCTCTTGTAACTTTCCTTCTGGCATCTGTACTATTCTTCCTTAGTTGTGCAATGCTATCACTCCACCAGTAGGCTGCTTTATGTTTCTTGTTAGCGCATTTCTTTTTGAGTGCATAATTGCACACTTTTACCATCATTCTTCCAAATTCACTTGGCTGGTAGGTATAATCTGGACGTCCTGTTTCTAGTTCTAGCTTGGCAAGTAAAGCATCCTTATATTTTTCTTTATATATCCAGCCTTTTGGATATGGTTTCCCTTGTTGTTTTATCATTGGAGCTGGCCTTTCCAAGACAGTATATATATTTTTATGGTAGCTCAGGTTTTCCTCATCGTCCACATACCATTTAGTGACTAATTTATTTACCTCAGTAGTACAAATAGTAATGTCAATATAGGAAGATCCATTATTCCTCTCGAATGTAGGTTTTTTTCCATCATTTAAAATGATATAATCGTTTTGGTTTACCCATTCAGCCAATGTGCTGCCTTTCTTATCTTCTGTAGGTGATCCCCAGCATAAAGCCTTTGCATTAAAGTCTCCACCAATTAAAATCATTTTTTTGTTATCTTGCTGCATGATGCTGAGGCTTACTTGATCTAAGTAGAATTGTAATTCCTGCTCGTTTTTTGTGGGGGAAACATAACACGAGAATATAATCATCTCGTCAGTTTCCACCCATACATATCCTTTGCCCTTACCACTGTTCGTTATCCTGGAGCCATTCGGTGGTACATAAATGGCAGCATCTATATATTCGTCGGTTAGCCATGTAGAGCTCATCTTAGCCATGTTGACATTTGGCTCTGCTATTATGGCTAAGTCCAATTTACATGATACACATTTATGTATTAAAAGATCCGTAGCTTGTTTTGCTCTATCGAGATTTACCTGTATTATTTTCGTGTTTGATTGGTATAAACCTTCCTTTTTTCCATTTTCTGCTTTTTTACTAACTTTTTATATTCAGGGCATCGCATAGATTCTGCCTTATGTTGGGTTGATTGGCATAAGTAGCATTTAGTTGGGTTTTTACATTCTTTAATTTTATGTTCCTTGTCGCCGCAATTATGACACAGTTGTACCACTTCTTCAAATGAGCAATTCTTCGCCATATGGCCTACCTTGTGACACTTGTAACATCTTTTTAGATTGCTTACTTCGTTTACTCTCCATCTGTCCCATCCGTCTCCAATTTTTTTTCTGTTAATCAATCTATTAGCAGCTTCAATGTTGACAGTTAAAAACGCATATTTCACACCTTGTGAGGTTGCTCTTTCTGCCATTTTTAAATTAAAAATCTCCTCGTTTGTATTCAATTCTTGTTTCACTATTTTTATTACTTCGTCTTCGTGTACGGTCTCATCTATATCTAGAAGCATAACTGTTTTCTTTCTTGCCTGTACTTCAACCTCTGCAATATTTGCTAGTTTAGCTGTTAACAACTGCTTAAAAGCGTTCCTCTCATTTACGTAATTTCCTTTTATTTTCAATTGGACGTTTCCGTCTCTATTTTTACTTTTCTGATTAATGATTACTCCTTTAATATTTACATTTTCTTTAACATTCTTAATAATATCAGCATATGTCCTTTCCCCAATGGGCTTAATAATTAACGTATCCTCATACATAGATTTTCTTCTTCTGACTTCCTCCATTTGGTCATCCTGGATAGCACATTCCCCTTCTCTCTTACTGTACATTGGTATTTGGATATCATTTCTCCTCCCGAAGTATTCCAGAATTTTCCTAGTAACTCCCGCATCTTGTGACTTTGTAGTTACACATGCAGTTTTTGCTCTTTCATTTTTCCTCATTATATTCAGGATCTTTTCTAGGTTTATCATTAAATGGGTTTTATCTTCTGTTGTTCTGCCTCCATCTTCAGTAGTAATGATATAAATGAATCTCTTGCATTTTTTGTTTTCCATATCTTCTCCCACTATTTCATTTGCTGTTATGCTACATAGCATTCTTCCTGCTTGTAGTCTACCTTCTTGTATTGCTTTTAAAATCTGCGGGTTTGTATATAAAAGCTTATTCATAAGCTTCCCTTCTTTATCATCTGTCCCTTTAGTGATGATGATTAGGTCTTCGCCTTCATCCTTTAGCACTTCACCTTTTATCAGCTGGCTGTTTGTATACACCTCTTGTGGCCAAATTTCTTCTGTTAGTCTATGTAATTCTTTCTCGCTTAGATCCTTATTTAATTCGTTATTTATTTCCACAGTTTTCCATTGCCTTTCTAATATCTTCTTATCAATTGTCTGAATGCTTGCATCAGTAGTTTCTTTGACTCTTTTCTTTGCATTATCTGCGAGCTCTTCCAAAATTTCAGGTATGAAATTCATTGTCCCAGGTATTCTTTTCATATAATCATCAAGTGTTCTAATGGCGTCCTTTATTTCCTTTTTAGTATTTGGAATATCTTTTATTACCTTGCACAGTACTGCAATTTCCTTCGCCACTTTCTGCATTAACTCCTGATGCATATTGTGTTCTTGCTCTGCTTTTTGAAGAAACAAATCTTGCTCTTCTCTACTCCTCAGTTTCTCAGGAGTCTCCAATCGTTTCCTTTTAGTCTCCCTGATCACATTTTCCTTGTCAGGTTCAGTTGTACCGGGCTTGCTTAATTCACTCTGCGCTGTACCTAAGGTACTTTGAGAAGCAGTGACCAAGTTCATACTGGCAGTTGAAACTACGTCGCTGAGGGGGAGATCGTCCAATTAAAGGTCGTCTTCTGAAAGGATCATAATTCCCTTCAAGGTGATCTATTCCTTGTTCTAGTGTTTCACATTCCATTTCGCTTGTTCCAGTAGCATTATCTTGCATCCCGGCCTGGTTTCCCACCGTAGACACATGGCAGTAGCTGGTTGACGGTCGGGTGGGGCCTGCCCTCTCACCACCATTCCCGACCGGTTCTGGGGATCCGACGCCCCTGTCCCGTAAACTAAGCTCTTCTGTAGACCTTTCCATATTTTCAATTATAATACATGTAAGTAGTCGAAGTAGTGGAAGTAGTGGTAGTAGTGGAAGTAGTGGAAGTAGTGGACATAGTGGAAGTAGTGGTAGTAGTGGAAGTAGTGTTAGTAGTGGTAGTAGTGGAAGTAGTGGAAGTAGTGGAAGTAGTGGAAGTAGTGGAAGTAGTGGAAGTAGTGGAAGTAGTGTTAGTAGTGGAAGTAGTGGATCTAGTGGAAGTAGTGGAAGTAGTGGAAGTAGTGGAAGTAGTGGAACTAGTGGAAGTAGTGGAAGTAGTGCAAGTAGTGGAAGTAGTGGAAGTAGTGGAAGTAGTGGAAGTAGTGGAACTAGTGGAAGTAGTGGAAGTAGTGGAAGTAGTGGAAGTAGTGGAAGTAGTGGAAGTAGTGTTAGTAGTGGTAGTAGTGGAAGTAGTGGAAGTAGTGGAAGTAGTGGAAGTAGTGGAAGTACTGGAAGTAGTGGAAGTAGTGGAAGTAGTGGAAGTAGTGGAAGTAGTGTTAGTAGTGGAAGTAGTGGATCTAGTGGAAGTAGTGGAAGTAGTGGAAGTAGTGGAAGTAGTGGAACTAGTGGAAGTAGTGGAAGTAGTGGAAGTAGTGGAAGTAGTGGAAGTAGTGGAAGTAGTGGAAGTAGTGGAACTAGTGGAAGTAGTGGAAGTAGTGGAAGTAGTGTAAGTAGTGGAAGTAGTAGAAGTATTGAAAGTAGTGGAAGTAGTGGAAGTAGTGTTAGTATTGGAAGTAGTGGAAGTAGTGGAAGTAGTGGAAGTAGTGGAAGTAGTGGAAGTAGTGGAAGTAGTGGAAGTAGTGGAAGTAGTGGAAGTAGTGTTAGTAGTGGAAGTAGTGGATCTAGTGGAAGTAGTGGAAGTAGTGGAAGTAGTGGAAGTAGTGGAACTAGTGGAAGTAGTGGAAGTAGTGGAAGTAGTGGAAGTAGTGGAAGTAGTAGAAGTATTGAAAGTAGTGGAAGTAGTGGAAGTAGTGGAAGTAGTGTTAGTATTGGAAGTAGTGGAAGTAGTGGAAGTAGTGGAAGTAGTGGAAGTAGTGGAAGTAGTGGAAGTAGTGGAAGTAGTGTTAGTATTGGAAGTCGTGGAAGTAGTGGAAGTAGTGGAAGTAGTGGAAGTAGTGGAAGTAGTGGAAGTAGTGGAACTAGTGGAAGTAGTGGAAGTAGTGGAAGTAGTGGAAGTAGTGGAAGTAGTGGAAGTAGTGGAAGTAGTGGAAGTAGTGGAAGTAGTGGAAGTAGTAGAAGTATTGAAAGTAGTGGAAGTAGTGGAAGTAGTGGAAGTAGTGTTAGTATTGGAAGTAGTGGAAGTAGTGGAAGTAGTGGAAGTAGTGGAAGTAGTGGAAGTAGTGGAAGTAGTGGAAGTAGTGGAAGTAGTGGAAGCAGTGGAAGTAGTGGAAGTAGTGGAAGTAGTGGAAGTAGTAGAAGTATTGAAAGTAGTGGAAGTAGTGGAAGTAGTGTTAGTATTGGAAGTAGTGGAAGTAGTGGAAGTAGTGGAAGTAGTGGAAGTAGTGGAAGTAGTGGAAGTAGTGGAAGCAGTGGAACTAGTGGAAGTAGTGGAAGTAGTGGAAGTAGTGGAAGTTGTGGAAGTAGTGGAAGTAGTGGAAGTAGTAGAAGTATTGAAAGTAGTGGAAGTAGTGGAAGTAGTGGAAGTAGTGGAAGTAGTGTTAGTATTGGAAGTAGTGGAAGTAGTGGAAGTAGTGGAAGTAGTGGAAGTAGTGGAAGTAGTGGAAGTAGTGGAAGTAGTGGAAGTAGTGGAAGTAGTGGAAGTAGTGGAAGTAGTAGAAGTAGTGGAAGTAGTGGAAGTAGTGGTAGTAGTGTTAGTATTGGAAGTAGTGGAAGTAGTGGAAGTAGTGGAAGTAGTGGAAGTAGTGGAAGTAGTGGAAGTAGTGGAAGTAGTGGAAGTAGTGGAAGTATTCTAAGTAGTGGAAGTAGTGGAAGTAGTGGAAGTAGTGTTAGTATTGGAAGTAGTGGAAGTAGTGGAAGTAGTGAAAGTAGTGTTAGTACTGGAAGTAGTGGAACTAGTGGAAGTAGTGGAAGTAGTGTTAGTAGTGGAAGTAGTGGAACTAGTGGAAGTAGTGGAAGTAGTGGAAGTAGTGGAAGTAGTGGAAGTAGTGGAAGTAGTGGAAGTAGTAGAAGTATTGAAAGTAGTGGAAGTAGTGGAAGTAGTGGAAGTAGTGGAAGTAGTGGAAGTAGTGGAAGTAGTGGAAGTGGTGGAAGTAGTGGAAGTAGTGGAAATAGTGGAAGTAGTGGAAGTAGTGGTAGTAGTGGAAGTAGTGTTAGTAGTGGAAGTAGTGGAAGTAGTGGAACTAGTGGAAGTAGTGGAAGTAGTGGAAGTATAGGAAGTAGTGGAAGTAGTGGAAGTAGTGGAAGTAGTGGAAGTAGTGGAAGTAATGGAAGTAGTGGAAGTAGTGGAAGTAGTGGAAGTAGTGGAAGTAGTGGAAGTAGTGGAAGTAGTGGAAGTAGTGGAAGTAGTGGAAGTAGTGGAAGTGGTGTTAGTAGTGGTAGTAGTTGTAGTAGTGGAAGTAGTGGAAGTAATGGAAGTAGTGGTAGTAGTGGAAGTAGTGGAAGTAGTGGCAGTAGTGGAAGTAGTGGAAGTAGTGGAAGTAGTGGAAGTAGTGGTAGTAATGGAAGTGGTGGTAGTAGTGGAAGTAGTGGAAGTAGTGGAAGTAGTGGAAGTAGTGGAAATAGTCTTAGTATTGGAAGTAGTGGAAGTAGTGGAAGTAATGGAAGTAGTGGTAGTAGTGGAAGTAGTGGAAGTAGTGGCAGTAGTGGAAGTAGTGGAAGTAGTGGAAGTAGTGGAAGTAGTGGAAGTAGTGGAAGTAGTGGAAGTAGTGGAAGTAGTGGCAGTAGTGGAAGTATTGGAAGTAGTGGAAGTAGTGGAAGTAGTGGAAGTAGTGGAAATAGTGTTAGTATTGGAAGTAGTGGAAGTAGTGGAAGTAGTGGAAGCGGTGTTAGTAGTGGTAGTAGTTGTAGTAGTGGAAGTAGTGGAAGTAATGGAAGTAGTGGTAGTAGTGGAAGTAGTGGAAGTAGTGGCAGTAGTGGAAGTAGTGGAAGTAGTGGAAGTAGTGGAAGTAGTGGTAGTAATGGAAGTGGTGGTAGTAGTGGAAGTAGTGGAAGTAGTGGAAGTAGTCGAAGTAGTGGTAGTAATGGAAGTAGTGGTAGTAGTGGAAGTAGTGGAAGTAGTGGTAGTAGTGGAAGTAGTGGAAGTAGTGGAAGTAGTGGTAGTAGTGGAAGTTGTGGAAGTAGTGGAAGTAGCGGAAGTAGTGGTAGTAGTCTTAGTAATAGTAGTAGTGGAAGTAGTGGTAGTAGTGGAAGTAGTGGAAGTAGTGGAAGTAGTGGAAGTAGTGGAAGTAGTGGAAGTAGTGGTACTAGTGGAAGTAGTGGAAGTAGTGGAAGTAGTGGTACTAGTGGAAGTAGTGGAAGTAGTGGAAGTAGTGGAAGTAGTGGAAGTAGTGGTACTAGTGGAAGTAGTGGAAGTAGTGGAAGTAGTGGAAGTAGTGGAAGTAGTGGAAGTAGTGGTAGTAGAGGAAGTAGTGGTACTAGTGGAAGTAGTGGAAGTAGTGGTAGTAGTGGAAGTAGTGGTAGTAGAGGAAGTAGTGGTACTAGTGGAAGTAGTGGAAGTAGTGGTAGTAGTGGAAGTAGTGGAAGTAGTGGAAGTAGTGGAAGTAGTGGTACTAGTGGAAGTAGTGGAAGTAGTGGAAGTAGTGGAAGTAGTGGAAGTAGTGGAAGTAGTGGTAGTAGAGGAAGTAGTGGAAGTAGTGTTAGTATTGGAAGTAGTGGAAGTAGTGGTAGTAGTGTTAGTAGTGGTAGTAGTTGTAGTAGTGGAAGTAGTGGAAGTAGTGGAAGTAGTGGTAGTAGTGGAAGTAGTGGAAGTAGTGGAAGTAGTGGAAGTAGTGGTTTTTTTTTATAGTAGGGGAAAATCCTCAAAGGACACCACTCTGTGTGGGAGTTGGGCTTCTACCAACTAAAAACCCCTACTTCCAGTCACATAGGACTTCGTCCCCTGGAACTGCTGGTGGCATTACTTCAGGAGACTGTGACACTCTGATGTTCCTTTTTACCTGTTTCAATTTATCAATTTTTTAATTATCTGTGTTTAAGTTGATCGTTATTGTATTGTCGTAACTATGTTTCTCCTTTAAAACTTCTTTTACAAATGTAGTAATATTCTTCCAGTTGCTATTGCTGTGTAACATAAGACAAACTATGTTATCCACTGTTATTTTCCCTATTTTATCTTGAAGGCGCATTCTCTTTTCCTTCCAGTTTGGACAACTGAATATATTGTGTTCTGGCGTATCATATTCCCCACACCGTAGACATGTGTCGGTTGAAGCCAGACCAAAAGGGTACAGGTAGCTTCTAAAGCATCCGTGTCCGGATAAAAATTGTGTTAAAAAGTATTCGATCTGCCCGTGTTTTCTATCTGTCCATTTCTTTATGTCAGGTATCAACCTTTTTGTCCATTAGCCCGTTTTGACCTCTGCATTCCATTCGGACTGCCATTTCTTTAAAATATTTTCCTTCACTGTCCTATAATTTCTGTTCCATTGTGCTCCATCCATGTGTCTTCTTTCTTCCACCAGTAGGTGTATCGGGATCATTCCTGCAATGACCTGGATTGCTTTGGTTGAGATAGTCCTGTATCCACTGGCTATTCTGATTGATATCTTCCTATATGGCCTTTCAATAAGTTTCCTATATGTGACCTTGTCTATCCATTCTCCCCAGATCTCCGCTCCGTATAGGATAATGGAATTCACTACACTGCCCAGAATGCGTCTTTTGTCAGCCTTAGGCCCTCCCACATTTGGCATCAATCTGCTTAGAGCTCCCACGATCTTTTCTGCATTCTCTACAATACTTTCTATATGCGCCGACATGCTTAGGTTATGGCCCATCTGTATACCAAGGTATCTTATATTCTTTTTTTGATGTTATACGTATATCGTCGATTTTAACTGTGACCTCTCTTATGGTTCTTCGGCCTACTATAATTACGGCCTCGGTTTTTTGTGGCGCCAGTTTAAGCCCTTTCCCTGCCATCCAGGACTGAAATCTCTTTATAGACCAATCTATCCGGTCTTCCAGAATGTCTCTGTGTTCACCACAAATTACTAGGGCAAGGTCATCTGCATAGCCCACTATTGTTACTTGTTCCCCCATTTCCATTTTTAACACTCCATCATAATATATCTTCCACAATGTGGGCCCCAACACCGATCCTTGTGGTACACCACATGTCATATTTATTTTACCCTCCTCTCCTACCTGTATTTCTCTGTCATCCAGATAACTACAGATTAAGTTAATCAGATATGGTGTTACCTTTCGTCTCTCTAATTCTTGAACAATCCCCTTCCATGGTGCAGAATTAAAGGCATTTTTAACGTCTAATGTTATTAGAACCACATATTTATCTGCTCTTGTTGTTGCCTCTTCTGCTATGCGTAGCACAGCTTGAATTGCGTCTATTGTAGATCTTCCCCGTCTAAAGCCATACTGTTTAGACGATAGTCCTTCACCTTGCTCAATTTCTTTTATTAATCTTATATTTATTATCCGTTCGAATAGTTTTCCAATAACATTTAATAGACATATAGGTCTATAAGACTTTTTCCCTTCATTTTTTCTAGGCATCTCTATCAAAACCAATTTGCCTATTTTCCAGTTTTTAGGGAATTCTCCTGATTTATGGAGCTTGTTTACTGTATCTACTAGTATCTGCGGTTTTTGCATAGCTATAGCCTTTATCACCTCTGGCGGTATTCCGTAGGGTCCTGCTGCTTTTTTAGCTTTTATGCTACGTCCAGCAGTTATGATATCATTGGAAGTAGTGGTAGTAGTGGAAGTAGTGGAAGCAGTGGAAGTAGTGGTAGTACTGGAAGTAGTGGAAGTAGTGGAAGTAGTGGAAGTAGTGGATGTAGTGGAAGTAGTGGTAGTAGTGTTAGTAGTGGTAGTAGTTGTACTAGTGGAAGTAGTGGAAGTAGTGGAAGTAGTGGAAGTAGTGGAAGTAGTGGAAGTAGTGGAAGTAGTGGAAGTAGTGGAAGTAGTGGAAGTAGTCGAAGTGGTGTTAGTAGTAGTAGTGTTAGTAGTGGAAGTAGTGGAACTAGTGGAAGTAGTGGAAGTAGTGGAAGTAGTGTTGGTATTGGAAGTAGTGGAAGTAGTGGAAATAGTGGAAGTAGTGGAAGTAGTGGAAGTAGTGGTAGTGTTAGTAGTGGAAGTAGTGGAAGTAGTGGAAATAGTGGAGTTAGTGGAAGTAGTGGAAGTAGTGGAAGTAGTGGAAGTAGTGTTAGTAGTGGAAGTAGTGGAACTAGTGGAAGTAGTGGAAGTAGTGGAACTAGTGGAAGTAGTGGAAGTAGTGTTAGTAGTGTTAGTAGTGGTAGTAGTGGAAGTAGTGGAAGTAGTGTTAGTATTGGAAGTAGTGGAAGTAGTGAAAGTAGTGGTAGTAGTGGTAGTAGTGGAAGTAGTGGAAGTGGTGTTAGTACTGGTAGCAGTTGTAGTAGTGGAAGCAGTGGAAGTAGTGTTAGTATTGGAAGTAGTGGAAGTAGTGGAAGTAGTGGAAGTAGTGGTAGTAGTGGAAGCAGTGGAAGTGGTGTTAGTAGTGGTAGTAGTTGTAGTAGTGGAAGTAGTGGAAGTAATGGAAGTAATGGAAGTAGTGGTAGTGGTGGAAGTAGTGGAAGTAGTGGTAGTAGTGGAAGTAGTGGAAGTAGTGGAAGTAGTGGAAGTAGTGGAAGTAGTGGTAGTAATGGAATTAGTGGTAGTAGTGGAAGTAGTGGAAGTAGTGGTAGCAATGGAAGTAGTGGAAGTAGTGAAAGTAGTGGTAGAAATGGAAGTAGTGCTAGTAGTGGTAGTAGTGGAAGTAGAGGAAGTGGTGTTAGTAATGGTAGTAGTTGTAGTAGTGGAAGTAGTGGAAGTATTGTTAGTATTGGAAGTAGTGGAAGTAGTGGAAGTAGTGGTAGTAGTTGTAGTAGTGGAAGTAGTGGAAGTAGTTGTAGTAGTGGAAGTAGTGGAAGTAGTGGAAGTAGTGGTAGTAGTTGTAGTAGTGGAAGTAGTGGAAGTAGTGGTAGTAGTTGTAGTAGTGTTAGTATTGGAAGTAGTGGTAGTAGTTGTAGTAGTGGAAGTAGTGTTAGTAATGGAAGTAAGTGCCAGTAGTGGTAGTAGTGGAAGTAGTGGAAGTAGTGGAAGTAGTGTTAGTAGTGGAAGTAGTGGTAGTAGTTGTAGTAGTGGAAGTAGTGGTAGTAGTCGAAGTAGTTGTAGTAGTGGAAGTAGTGTTAGTATTAGAAGTAGTGGTAGTAGTTGTAGTAGTGTTAGTATTGGAAGTAGTGGTAGTAGTTGTAGTAGTGGAAGTATTGGGAGTAGTGGTGGTAGTTGTAGTAGTGGAAGTAGTGGAAGTAGTGTTAGTATTGGAAGTAGTGGTAGTAGTTGTAGTGGAAGTAGTGGTAGTAGTGGAAGTAGTTGTAGTAGTGGAAGTAGTGGAAGTAGTGTTAGTAGTGGAAGTAGTGGAAGTAGTGGTAGTAGTTGTAGTAGTGGAAGTAGTGGTAGTAGTGGAAGTAGTTGTAGTAGCGGAAGTAGTGTTAGTATTGGAAGTAGTGGTTGTAGTTGTAGTGTTAGTATTGGAAGTAGTGGTAGTAGTTGTAGTAGTGGAAGTAGTGGAAGTAGTGGTAGTAGTTGTAGTAGTGGAAGTAGTGGAAGTAGTGTTAGTATTGGAAGTAGTGGTAGTAGTTGTAGTGGTGGAAGTAGTGGAAGTAGTGTTAGTAGTGGAAGTAGTGGTAGTAGTGGAAGTAGTGGAACTAGTGGAAGTAGTGGAAGTAGTGGAAGTAGTGTTAGTGGTGTTAGTAGTGGTAGTAGTGGAAGTAGTGGAACTAGTGTAAGTAGTGGAAGTAGTGGAAGTAGTGGTAGTGGTTGTAGTAGTGGAAGTAGTGGAAGTAGTGTTAGTATTGGAAGTAGTGGTAGTAGTTGTAGTAGTGGAAGTAGTGGAAGTATAGTTAGTATTGGAAGTAGTGGTAGTAGTGGTAGTAGTGGAAGTAGTGTTAGTGGTGGTAGTAGTGGAAGTAGTGGAAGTAGTGGAAGTAGTGGAACTAGTGGTAGTAGTGGAAGTAGTGTTAGTAGTGGAAGTAGTGGAAGTAGTGGAAGTAGTGGAAGTAGTGGAAGTAGGGGAAGTAGTGGAAGTAGTGGAAGTAGTGGAAGGAGTGGAAGTAATGGAAGTAGTGGAAGTAGTGGAAGTAGTGGAAGTAGTGGAAGTAGTGCAAGTAGTGGAAGTAGTGGAAGTAGTGGACGTGGTGGAAGTAGTGGAACTAGTTTTTTTTTTTTGTTTTTTTTTCTAGGGGAAAAATCCCTCATGGACGTTATTCTAACGAGTTGGACTCTAACCAACTAAAAAACCCCTGTGTGAATCAAATTGAGTACTTCTTCTTGGAACTGCCCAGGCGGCATTACAGTGGAACTAGTGGAAGTAGTGGAAGTAGTGGAAGTAGTGGAAGTAGTGGAAGTAGTGGAAGTAGTGTTAGTAGTGGAAGTAGTGGAAGTAGTGGAAGTAGTGGAAGTAGTGGAAATAGTATTAGTATTGGAAGTAGTGGAAGTAGTGGAAGTAGTGGAAGTAGTGGTAGTAGTGGAAGTAGTGGAAGTGGTGTTAGTAGTGGTAGTGGTTGTAGTAGTGGAAGTAGTGGAAGTAATGGAAGTAGTGGTAGTAGTGGAAGTAGTGGAAGTAGTGGCAGTAGTGGAAGTAGTGGAAGTAGTGGAAGTAGTGGAAGTAGTGGAAGTAGTGGTAGTAATGGAAGTGGTGGTAGTAGTGGAAGTAGTTTTTTTTTTTTTTTTT
The DNA here is from genome assembly GCA_030765045.1 of Tenodera sinensis. NCBI lineage: Eukaryota > Metazoa > Arthropoda > Insecta > Mantodea > Mantidae > Tenodera > Tenodera sinensis. The sequence goes on from JAUKNM010000088.1 coordinate 139,041, forward strand.
TTTTTTTTTCCTAGGGGAAAAATCCCTCATGGACGTTATTCTAACGAGTTGGACTCTAACCAACTAAAAAACCCCTGTGTGAATCAAATTGAGTACTTCTTCTTGGAACTGCCCAGGCGGCATTACTTCAAGAAGAGGAGATTCAAGATGGTAAAGTAGTGGAAGTAGTGGAAGTAGTGGTAGTAGTGGAAGTAGTGGAAGTGGTGTTAGTAGTGGTAGTAGTTGTAGTAGTGGAAGTAGTGGAAGTAATGGAAGTAGTGGAAGTAGTGGAAGTAGTGGAAGTGGTGGTAGTAATGGAAGTAGTGGTAGTAGTGGAAGTAGTGGAAGTAGTGGTAGTAGGGGAAGTAGTGGAAGTAGTGGAAGTAGTGGTAGTAGTGGAAGTAGTGGAAGTAGTGGAAAGAATGGCAGTAGTGGTAGTAGTGGAAGTAATGGAAGTAGTGGTAGTAGTGGCAGTAGTGGAAGTAGTGGATGTAATGGCAGTAGTGGCAGTAGTGGAAGTAATGGTGGTAGTGGAAGTAGTGGAAGTAGTGGAAGTAGTGGAAGTAGTGGAAGTAGTGGAAGTAGTGGAAGTAGTGGAAGTAGTGGAAGTAGTGGTAGTAGTGGAAGTAGTGGAAGTAGTGGAAGTAGTGGAAGTAGTGGAAGTAGTGGAAGTAGTGGAAGTAGTGGAAGTAGTGGAAGTAGCGGAAGTAGTGGAAGTAGTGGAAGTAGTGGAAGTAATGGAAGTAGTGGAAGTAGTGGAAGTAGTGGAAGTAGTGGAAGTAGTGGAAGTAGTGGAAGTAGTGGAAGTAGTGGAAGTAGTGGACGTGGTGGAAGTAGTGGAACTAGTGGAAGTAGTGGAAGTAGTGGAAGTAGTGGAAGTAGTGGAAGTAGTGGAAGTAGTGGAAGTAGTGGTAGTAGTGTTAGTAGTGGTAGTAGTTGTAGTAGTGGAAGTAGTGGAAGTAGTGGAAGTAGTGGAAGTAGTGGTAGTAGTGGAAGCAGTGGAAGTGGTGTTAGTAGTGGTAGTAGTTGTAGTAGTGGAAGTAGTGGAAGTAATGGAAGTAATGGAAGTAGTGGTAGTGGTGGAGGTAGTGGAAGTAGTGGTAGTATTGGAAGTAGTGGTAGTAGTTTTAGTAGTGGAAGTAGTGGAAGTATAGTAAGTATTGGAAGTGGTGGTAGTAGTGGTAGTAGTTGTAGTAGTGGAAGTAGTGGAAGTAATGGAAGTAATGGAAGTAGTGGTAGTGGTGGAAGTAGTGGAAGTAGTGGTAGTAGTGGAAGTAGTGTTAGTAGTGGAAGTAGTGGAAGTAATGGAAGTAATGGAAGTAGTGGTAGTGGTGGAAGTAGTGGAAGTAGTGGTAGTAGTGGAAGTAGTGTTAGTAGTGGAAGTAGTGGAAGTAGTGGAAGTAGTGGAAGTAGTGGAAGTAGTGGAAGTAGTGGAAGTAGTGGAAGTAGTGGAAGTAGTGGAAGTAGTGGAAGTAGTGGAAGTAGTGGAAGTAATGGAAGTAGTGGAAGTAGTGGAAGTAGTGGAAGTAGTGGAAGTAGTGGAACTAGTGGAAGTAGTGGAAGTAGTGGACGTGGTGGAAGTAGTGGAACTAGTGGAAGTAGTGGAAGTAGTGGAAGTAGTGGAAGTAGTGGAAGTAGTGGAACTAGTGGAACCAGTGGAAGTAGTGGAAGTAGTGGAACTAGTGGAAGTAGTGGAAGTAGTGGAAGTAGTGGAAGTAGTGGAAGTAGTGGAAATAGTGTTAGTATTGGAAGTAGTGGAAGTAGTGGAAGTAGTGGAAGTAGTGGTAGTATTGGAAGTAGTGGAAGTGGTGTTAGTAGTGGTAGTAGTTGTAGTAGTGTTAGTATTGGAAGTAGTGGTAGTAGTTGTAGTAGTGGAAGTATTGGGAGTAGTGGTGGTAGTTGTAGTAGTGGAAGTAGTGGAAGTAGTGTTAGTATTGGAAGTAGTGGTAGTAGTTGTAGAGGAAGTAGTGGTAGTAGTGGAAGTAGTTGTAGTAGTGGAAGTAGTGGAAGTAGTGTTAGTAGTGGAAGTAGTGGAAATAGTGGTAGTAGTTGTAGTAGTGGAAGTAGTGGTAGTAGTGGAAGTAGTTGTAGTAGCGGAAGTAGTGTTAGTATTGGAAGTAGTGGTAGTAGTTGTAGTGTTAGTATTGGAAGTAGTGGTAGTAGTTGTAGTAGTGGAAGTAGTGGAAGTAGTGGTAGTAGTTGTAGTAGTGGAAGTAGTGGAAGTAGTGTTAGTATTGGAAGTAGTGGTAGTAGTTGTAGTGGTGGAAGTAGTGGAAGTAGTGTTAGTAGTGGAAGTAGTGGTAGTAGTGGAAGTAGTGGAACTAGTGGAAGTAGTGGAAGTAGTGGAAGTAGTGTTAGTGGTGTTAGTAGTGGTAGTAGTGGAAGTAGTGGAACTAGTGTAAGTAGTGGAAGTAGTGGAAGTAGTGGTAGTGGTTGTAGTAGTGGAAGTAGTGGAAGTAGTGTTAGTATTGGAAGTAGTGGTAGTAGTTGTAATAGTGGAAGTAGTGGAAGTATAGTTAGTAATGGAAGTAGTGGTAGTAGTGGTAGTAGTGGAAGTAGTGTTAGTGGTGGTAGTAGTGGAAGTAGTGGAAGTAGTGGAAGTAGTGGAAGTAGTGGTAGAAGTGTTAGTAATAGTAGTAGTGGAAGTAGTGGTAGTAGTGGAAGTAGTGGAAGTAGTGGAAGTAGTGGTACTAGTGGAAGTAATGGCAGTAGTGGAAGTAGTGGAAGTAGTGGAACTAGTGGAAGTAGTGGAAGTAGTGGTAGTAATGGAAGTGGTGGTAGTAGTGGAAGTAGTGGAAGTAGTGGAAGTAGTGGAAGTGGTGGTAGTAATGGAAGTAGTGGTAGTAGTGGAAGTAGTGGAAGTAGAGGTAGTAGGGGAAGTAGTGGAAGTAGTGGAAGTAGTGGAAGTAGTGGAAGTAGTGGTAGTAGTGGAAGTAGTGGAAGTAGTGGAAGTAGTGGAAGTAGTGGTAGTAGTGTTAGTAATAGTAGTAGTGGAAGTAGTGGTAGTAGTGGAAGTAGTGGAAGTAGTGGAAGTAGTGGTACTAGTGGAAGTAGTGGAAGTAGTGGAAGTAGTGGAAGTAGTGGAAGTAGTGGAAGTAGTGGTAGTAGTGGAAGTAGTGGAAGTAGTGTTAGTATTGGAAGTAGTGGAAGTAGTGGTAGTAGTGTTAGTAGTGGTAGTAGTTGTAGTAGTGGAAGTAGTGGAAGTAGTGGAAGTAGTGGTAATAGTGGAAGTAGTGGAAGTAGTTGAAGTAGTGGAAGTAGTGGTAGTAGTGGAAGTAGTGGAAATAGTGTTAGTATTGGAAGTAGTGGAAGTAGTGGAAGTAGCGGAAGTAGTGGTAGTAGGGGAAGTAGTGGAAGTGGTGTTAGTAGTGGTAGTAGTTGTAGTAGTGGAAGTAGTGGAAGTAATGGAAGTAGTGGTAGTAGTGGAAGTAGTGGAAGTAGTGGCAGTAGTGGAAGTAGTGGCAGTAGTGGAAGTGGTGGTAGTAGTGGAAGTAGTGGAAGTAGTGGTAGTAGTGGAAGTAGTGGAAGTAGTGGAAAGAATGGCAGTAGTGGTAGTAGTGGAAGTAATGGAAGTAGTGGTAGTAGTGGCAGTAGTGGAAGTAGTGGATGTAATGGCAGTAGTGGCAGTAGTGGAAGTAATGGTAGTAGTGGAAGTAGTGGAAGTAGTGGAAGTAGTGGCAGTAGTGGTAGTAGTGGAAGTAATGGAAGTAGTGGTAGTAGTGGAAGTATTGGGAGTAGTGGTGGTAGTTTTAGTAGTGGAAGTAGTGGAAGTAGTGTTAGTATTGGAAGTAGTGGTAGTAGTTGTAGTGGAAGTAGTGGTAGTAGTGGAAGTAGTTGTAGTAGTGGAAGTAGTGGAAGTAGTGTTAGTAGTGGAAGTAGTGGAAGTAGTGGTAGTAGTTGTAGTAGTTTAAGTAGTGGTAGTAGTGGAAGTAGTTGTAGTAGTGGAAGTAGTGTTAGTATTGGAAGTAGTGGTAGTAGTTGTAGTGTTAGTATTGGAAGTAGTGGTAGTAGTGCAAGTAGTGGAAGTAGTGGTAGTAGTTGTAGTAGTGGAAGTAGTGGAAGTAGTGTTAGTATTGGAAGTAGTGGTAGTAGTTGTAGTGGTGGAAGTAGTGGAAGTAGTGTTAGTAGTGGCAGTAGTGGTAGTAGTGGAAGTAGTGGAACTAGTGTAAGTAGTGGAAGTAGTGGAAGTAGTGGTAGTGGTTGTAGTAGTGGAAGTAGTGGAAGTAGTGTTAGTATTGGAAGTAGTGGTAGTAGTTGTAGTAGTGGAAGTAGTGGAAGTATAGTTAGTATTGGAAGTAGTGGTAGTGGTGGTAGTAGTGGAAGTAGTGTTAGTGGTGGTAGTAGTGGAAGTAGTGGAAGTAGTGGAAGTAGTGGAAGTAGTGGAAGTAGTGGTAGTAGTGGAAGTAGTGGAAGTAGTGGAAGTAGTGGAAGTAGTGGAAGTAGTGGAAGTAGTGGAAGTAGTGGAAGTAGTGGAAGTAGCGGAAGTAGTGGAAGTAGTGGAAGTAGTGGAAGTAATGGAAGTAGTGGAAGTAGTGGAAGTAGTGGAAGTAGTGGAAGTAGTGGAAGTAGTGGAAGTAGTGGAAGTAGTGGAAGTAGTGGACGTGGTGGAAGTAGTGGAAATAGTGGAAGTAGTGGAAGTAGTGGAAGTAGTGGAAGTAGTGGAACTAGTGGAACCAGTGGAAGTAGTGGAAGTAGTGGAAGTAGTGGAAGTAGTGGTAGTAGTGGAAGCAGTGGAAGTGGTGTTAGTAGTGGTAGTAGTTGTAGTAGTGGAAGCAGTGGAAGTAATGGAAGTAATGGAAGTAGTGGTAGTGGTGGAAGTAGTGGAAGTAGTGGTAGTAGTGGAAGTAGTGGAAGTAGTGGAAGTAGTGGAAGTAGTGGAAGTAGTGGTAGTAATGGAATTAGTGGTAGTAGTGGAAGTAGTGGAAGTAGTGGTAGCAATGGAAGTAGTGGAAGTAGTGGAAGTAGTGGAAGTAGTGGAAGTAGTGGTAGAAATGGAAGTAGTGCTAGTAGTGGTAGTACTGGAAGTAGAGGAAGTGGTGTTTGTAATGGTAGTAGTTGTAGTAGTGGAAGTAGTGGAAGTATTGTTAGTATTGGAAGTAGTGGAAGTAGTGGAAGTAGTGGTAGTAGTTGTAGTAGTGGAAGTAGTGGAAGTAGTTGTAGTAGTGGAAGTAGTGGAAGTAGTGGAAGTACTGGTAGTAGTTGTAGTAGTGGAAGTAGTGGAAGTAGTGGTAGTAGTTGTAGTAGTGTTAGTATTGGAAGTAGTGGTAGTAGTTGTAGTAGTGGAAGTAGTGTTAGTAATGGAAGTAAGTGGCAGTAGTGGTAGTAGTGGAAGTAGTGGAAGTAGTGGAAGTAGTGTTAGTAGTGGAAGTAGTGGAAGTAGTGGAAGTAGTGGTAGTAGTTGTAGTAGTGGAAGTAGTGGCAGTAGTCGAAGTAGATGTAGTAGTGGAAGTAGTGTTAGTATTAGAAGTAGTGGTAGTAGTTGTAGTAGTGTTAGTATTGGAAGTAGTGGTAGTAGTTGTAGTAGTGGAAGTATTGGGAGTAGTGGTGGTAGTTGTAGTAGTGGAAGTAGTGGAAGTAGTGTTAGTATTGGAAGTAGTGGTAGTAGTTGTAGTGGAAGTAGTGGTAGTAGTGGAAGTAGTTGTAGTAGTGGAAGTAGTGGAAGTAGTGTTAGTAGTGTAAGTAGTGGAAGTAGTGGTAGTAGTTGTAGTAGTGGAAGTAGTGGTAGTAGTGGAAGTAGTTGTAGTAGCGGAAGTAGTGTTAGTATTGGAAGTAGTGGTAGTAGTTGTAGTGTTAATATTGGAAGTAGTGGTAGTAGTTGTAGTAGTGGAAGTAGTGGAAGTAGTGGTAGTAGTTGTAGTAGTGGAAGTAGTGGAAGTAGTGTTAGTATTGGAAGTAGTGGTAGTAGTTGTAGTGGTGGAAGTAGTGTTAGTAGTGGAAGTAGTGGTAGTAGTGAAAGTAGTGGAACTAGTGGAAGTAGTGGAAGTAGTGGAAGTAGTGTTAGTGGTGTTAGTAGTGGTAGTAGTGGAAGTAGTGGAACTAGTGAAGTAGTGGAAGTAGAGGAAGTAGTGGTAGTGGTTGTAGTAGTGGAAGTAGTGGAAGTAGTGTTAGTATTGGAAGTAGTGGTAGTAGTTGTAGTAGTGGAAGTAGTGGAAGTATAGTTAGTATTGGAAGTAGTGGTAGTAGTGGTAGTAGTGGAAGTAGTGTTAGTGGTGGTAGTAGTGGAAGTAGTGGAAGTAGTGGAAGTAGTGGTAGTAGTGTTAGTAATAGTAGTAGTGGAAGTAGTGGTAGTAGTGGAAGAAGTGGAAGTAGTGGAAGTAGTGGTACTAGTGGAAGTAGTGGCAGTAGTGGAAGTAGTGGAAGTAGTGGAAGTAGTGGAAGTAGTGGAAGTAGTGGTAGTAATGGAAGTGGTGGTAGTAGTGGAAGTAGTGGAAGTAGTGGAAGTGGTGGTAGTAATAGAAGTAGTGGTAGTAGTGGAAGTAGTGGAAGTAGTGGTAGTAGGGGAAGTAGTGAAAGTAGTGGAAGTAGTGGAAGTAGTGGAAGTAGTGGTAGTAGTGGAAGTAGTGGAAGTAGTGGAAGTAGTGGAAGTAGTGGTAGTAGTGTTAGTAATAGTGGTAGTGGAAGTAGTGGTAGTAGTGGAAGTAGTGGAAGTAGTGGAAATAGTGGTACTAGTGGAAGTAGTGGAAGTAGTGGAAGTAGTGGAAGTAGTGGAAGTAGTGGTAGTAGTGGAAGTAGTGGAAGTAGTGTTAGTATTGGAAGTAGTGGAAGTAGTGGTAGTAGTGTTAGTAGTGGTAGTAGTTGTAGTAGTGGAAGTAGTGGAAGTAGTGGAAGTAGTGGTAGTAGTGGAAGTAGTGGAAGTAGTTGAAGTAGTGGAAGTAGTGGTAGTAGTGGAAGTAGTGGAAATAGTGTTAGTATTGGAAGTAGTGGAAGTAGTGGAAGTAGCGGAAGTAGTGGTAGTAGGGGAAGTAATGGAAGTGGTGTTAGTAGTGGTAGTAGTTGTAGTAGTGGAAGTAGTGGAAGTAATGGAAGTAGTGGTAGTAGTGGAAGTAGTGGAAGTAGTGGCAGTTGTGGAAGTAGTGGAAGTAGTGGAAGTGGTGGTAGTAGTGGAAGTAGTGGAAGTAGTGGTAGTAGTGGAAGTAGTGGAAGTAGTGGAAAGAATGGCAGTAGTGGTAGTAGTGGAAGTAATGGAAGTAGTGGTAGTAGTGGCAGTAGTGGAAGTAGTGGAAGTAATGGAAGTAGTGGTAGTAGTGGAAGTAGTGGAAGTAGTTGTAGTAGTGGAAGTAGTGGAAGTAGTGGAAGTAGTGGTAGTAGTGGAAGTAGTGGAAGTAGTGGAAGTAGTGGTAGTAGTGGAAGTAGTGGTAGTAGTGGTAGTAGTGGAACTAGTGGAAGTAGTATTAGTATTGGAAGTAGTGGTAGTAGTTGTAGTGGTGGAAGTAGTGGAAGTAGTGTTAGTAGTGGAAGTAGTGGTAGTAGTGGAAGTAGTGGAACTAGTGGAAGTAGTGGAAGTAGTGGAAGTAGTGTTAGTGGTGTTAGTAGTGGTAGTAGTGGAAGTAGTGGAACAAGTGTAAGTAGTGGAAGTAGTGGTAGTGGTTGTAGTAGTGGAAGTAGTGGAAGTAGTGTTAGTATTGGAAGTAGTGGTAGTAGTTGTAGTAGTGGAAGTAGTGGAAGTATAGTTAATATTGGAAGTAGTGGTAGTAGTGGTAGTAGTGGAAGTAGTGTTAGTGGTGGTAGTAGTGGAAGTAGTGGAAGTAGTGGAAGTAGTGGAAGTAGTGGTAGTAGTGGAAGTAGTGGAAGTAGTGGAAGTAGTGGAAGTAGTGGAAGTAGTGGAAGTAGTGGAAGTAGTGGAAGTAGTGGAAGTAGTGGAAGTAGCGGAAGTAGTGGAAGTAGTGGAAGTAGTGGAAGTAATGGAAGTAGTGGAAGTAGTGGAAGTAGTGGAAGTAGTGGAAGTAGTGGAAGTAGTGGAAGTAGTGGAAGTAGTGGAAGTAGTGGACGTGGTGGAAGTAGTGGAACTAGTGGAAGTAGTGGAAGTAGTGGAAGTAGTGGAAGTAGTGGAAGTAGTGGAACTAGTGGAACCAGTGGAAGGAGTTGAAGTAGTGGAAGTAGTGGAAGTAGTGGTAGTAGTGGAAGCAGTGGAAGTGGTGTTAGTAGTGGTAGTACTTGTAGTAGTGGAAGTAGTGGAAGTAATGGAAGTAATGGAAGTAGTGGTAGTGGTGGAAGTAGTGGAAGTAGTGGTAGTAGTGGAAGTAGTGGAAGTAGTGGAAGTAGTGGAAGTAGTGGTAGTAATGGAATTAGTGGTAGTAGTGGAAGTAGTGGAAGTAGTGGTAGCAATGGAAGTAGTGGAAGTAGTGGAAGTAGTGGAAGTAGTGGTAGAAATGGAAGTAGTGCTAGTAGTGGTAGTAGTGGAAGTAGAGGAAGTGGTGTTAGTAATGGTAGTAGTTGTAGTAGTGGAAGTAGTGGAAGTATTGTTAGTATTGGAAGTAGTGGAAGTAGTGGAAGTAGTGGTAGTAGTTGTAGTAGTGTAAGTAGTGGAAGTAGTTGTAGTAGTGGAAGTAGTGGAAGTAGTGGAAGTAGTGGTAGTAGTTGTAGTAGTGGAAGTAGTGGAAGTAGTGGTAGTAGTTGTAGTAGTGTTAGTATTGGAAGTAGTGGTAGTAGTTGTAGTAGTGGAAGTAGTGTTAGTAATGGAAGTAAGTGGCAGTAGTGGTAGTAGTGGAAGTAGTGGAAGTAGTGGAAGTAGTGTTAGTAGTGGAAGTAGTGGAAGTAGTGGAAGTAGTGGTAGTAGTTGTAGTAGTGGAAGTAGTGGTAGTAGTCGAAGTAGATGTAGTAGTGGAAGTAGTGTTAGTATTAGAAGTAGTGGTAGTAGTTGTAGTAGTGTTAGTATTGGAAGTAGTGGTAGTAGTTGTAGTAGTGGAAGTATTGGGAGTAGTGGTGGTAGTTGTAGTAGTGGAAGTAGTGGAAGTAGTGTTAGTATTGGAAGTAGTGGTAGTAGTTGTAGTGGAAGTAGTGGTAGTAGTGGAAGTAGTTGTAGTAGTGGAAGTAGTGGAAGTAGTGTTAGTAGTGGAAGTAGTGGAAGTAGTGGTAGTAGTTGTAGTAGTGGAAGTAGTGGTAGTAGTGGAAGTAGTTGTAGTAGCGGAAGTAGTGTTAGTATTGGAAGTAGTGGTAGTAGTTGTAGTGTTAGTATTGGAAGTAGTGGTAGTAGTTGTAGTAGTGGAAGTAGTGGAAGTAGTGGTAGTAGTTGTAGTAGTGGAAGTAGTGGAAGTAGTGTTAGTATTGGAAGTAGTGGTAGTAGTTGTAGTGGTGGAAGTAGTGGAAGTAGTGTTAGTAGTGGAAGTAGTGGTAGTAGTGGAAGTAGTGGAACTAGTGGAAGTAGTGGAAGTAGTGGAAGTAGTGTTAGTGGTGTTAGTAGTGGTAGTAGTGGAAGTAGTGGAACTAGTGGAAGTAGTGGAAGCAGTGGAAGTAGTGGTAGTGGTTGTAGTAGTGGAAGTAGTGGAAGTAGTGTTAGTATTGGAAGTAGTGGTAGTAGTTGTAGTAGTGGAAGTAGTGGAAGTATAGTTGGTAATGGAAGTAGTGGTAGTAGTGGTAGTAGTGGAAGTAGTGTTAGTGGTGGTAGTAGTGGAAGTAGTGGAAGTAGTGGAAGTAGTGGAAGTAGTGGTAGTAGTGTTAGTAATAGTAGTAGTGGAAGTAGTGGTAGTAGTGGAAGTAGTGGAAGTAGTGGTACTAGTGGAAGTAATGGCAGTAGTGGAAGTAGTGGAAGTAGTGGAAGTAGTGGAAGTAGTGGTAGTAGTGTTAGTAATAGTAGTAGTGGAAGTAGTGGTAGTAGTGGAAGTAGTGGAAGTAGTGGTACTAGTGGAAGTAATGGCAGTAGTGGAAGTAGTGGAAGTAGTGGAAGTAGTGCAAGTAGTGGAAGTAGTGGTAGTAATGGAAGTGGTGGTAGTAGTGGAAGTAGTGGAAGTAGTGGAAGTAGTGGAAGTGGTGGTAGTAATGGAAGTAGTGGTAGTAGTGGAAGTAGTGGAAGTAGTGGTAGTAGGGGAAGTAGTGGAAGTAGTGGAAGTAGTGGAAGTAGTGGAAGTAGTGGTAGTAGTGGAAGTAGTGGAAGTAGTGGAAGTAGTGGAAGTAGTGGTAGTAGTGTTAGTAATAGTAGTAGTGGAAGTAGTGGTAGTAGTGGAAGTAGTGGAAGTAGTGGAAGTAGTGGTACTAGTGGAAGTAGTGGAAGTAGTGGAAGTAGTGGAAGTAGTGGAAGTAGTGGTAGTAGTGGAAGTAGTGGAAGTAGTGTTAGTATTGGAAGTAGTGGAAGTAGTGGTAGTAGTGTTAGTAGTGGTAGTAGTTGTAGTAGTGGAAGTAGTGGAAGTAGTGGAAGTAGTGGTAGTAGTGGAAGTAGTGGAAGTAGTTGAAGTAGTGGAAGTAGTGGTAGTAGTGGAAGTAGTGGAAATAGTGTTAGTATTGGAAGTAGTGGAAGTAGTGGAAGTAGCGGAAGTAGTGGTAGTAGGGGAAGTAGTGGAAGTGGTGTTAAAAGTGGTAGTAGATGTAGTAGTGGAAGTAGTGGAAGTAATGGAAGTAGTGGTAGTAGTGGAAGTAGTGGAAGTAGTGCCAGTAGTGGAAGTAGTGGAAGTAGTGGAAGTGGTGGTAGTAGTGGAAGTAGTGGAAGTAGTGGTAGTAGTGGAAGTAGTGGAAGTAGTGGAAAGAATGGCAGTAGTGGTAGTAGTGGAAGTAATGGAAGTAGTGGTAGTAGTGGCAGTAGTGGAAGTAGTGGAAGTAATGGCAGTAGTGTCAGTAGTGGAAGTAATGGTAGTAGTGGAAGTAGTGGAAGTAGTGGAAGTAGTGGCAGTAGTGGTAGTAGTGGAAGTAATGGAAGTAGTGGTAGTAGTGGAAGTATTGGGAGTAGTGGTGGTAGTTTTAGTAGTGGAAGTAGTGGAAGTAGTGTTAGTATTGGAAGTAGTGGTAGTAGTTGTAGTGGAAGTAGTGGTAGTAGTGGAAGTAGTTGTAGTAGTGGAAGTAGTGGAAGTAGTGTTAGTAGTGGAAGTAGTGGAAGTAGTGGTAGTAGTTGTAGTAGTTTAAGTAGTGGTAGTAGTGGAAGTAGTTGTAGTAGTGGAAGTAGTGTTAGTATTGGAAGTAGTGGTAGTAGTTGTAGTGTTAGTATTGGAAGTAGTGGTAGTAGTGGAAGTAGTGGAAGTAGTGGTAGTAGTTGTAGTAGTTTTTTTTTTTTTTTCCTAGGGGAAAAATCCCTCATGGACGTTATTCTAACGAGTTGGACTCTAACCAACTAAAAAACCCCTGTGTGAATCAAATTGAGTACTTCTTCTTGGAACTGCCCAGGCGGCATTACTTCTACTAATGGAAGTAGTGGAAGTAGTGGAAGTAGTGGAAGTAGTGGTAGTAGTGGAAGCAGTGGAAGTGGTGTTAGTAGTGGTAGTAGTTGTAGTAGTGGAAGCAGTGGAAGTAATGGAAGTAATGGAAGTAGTGGTAGTGGTGGAAGTAGTGGAAGTAGTGTTAGTAGTGGCAGTAGTGGTAGTAGTGGAAGTAGTGGAACTAGTGTAAGTAGTGGAAGTAGTGGAAGTAGTGGTAGTGGTTGTAGTAGTGGAAGTAGTGGAAGTAGTGTTAGTATTGGAAGTAGTGGTAGTAGTTGTAGTAGTGGAAGTAGTGGAAGTAGTGGAAGTAGTGGAAGTAGTGGAAGTAGTGGAAGTAGTGGAAGTAGTGGACGTGGTGGAAGTAGTGGAACTAGTGGAAGTAGTGGAAGTAGTGGAAGTAGTGGAAGTAGTGGAAGTAGTGGAACTAGTGGAACCAGTGGAAGTAGTGGAAGTAGTGGAAGTAGTGGAAGTAGTGGTAGTAGTGGAAGCAGTGGAAGTGGTGTTAGTAGTGGTAGTAGTTGTAGTAGTGGAAGTAGTGGAAGTAGTGTTAGTATTGGAAGTAGTGGTAGTAGTTGTAGTGGTGGAAGTAGTGGAAGTAGTGTTAGTAGTGGCAGTAGTGGTAGTAGTGGAAGTAGTGGAACTAGTGTAAGTAGTGGAAGTAGTGGAAGTAGTGGTAGTGGTTGTAGTAGTGGAAGTAGTGGAAGTAGTGTTAGTATTGGAAGTAGTGCTAGTAGTTGTAGTAGTGGAAGTAGTGGAAGTATGGTTAGTATTGGAAGTAGTGGTAGTAGTGGTAGTAGTGGAAGTAGTGTTAGTGGTGGTTGTAGTGGAAGTAGTGGAAGTAGTGGAAGTAGTGGAAGTAGTGGAAGTAGTGGTAGTAGTGGAAGTAGTGGAAGTAGTGGAAGTAGTGGAAGTAGTGGAAGTAGTGGAAGTAGTGGAAGTAGTGGAAGTAGTGGAAGTAGCGGAAGTAGTGGAAGTAGTGGAAGTAGTGGAAGTAATGGAAGTAGTGGAAGTAGTGGAAGTAGTGGAAGTAGTGGAAGTAGTGGAAGTAGTGGAAGTAGTGGAAGTAGTGGAAGTAGTGGACGTGGTGGAAGTAGTGGAACTAGTGGAAGTAGTGGAAGTAGTGGAAGTAGTGGAAGTAGTGGAAGTAGTGGAACTAGTGGAACCAGTGGAAGTAGTGGAAGTAGTGGAAGTAGTGGAAGTAGTGGTAGTAGTGGAAGCAGTGGAAGTGGTGTTAGTAGTGGTAGTAGTTGTAGTAGTGGAAGCAGTGGAAGTAATGGAAGTAATGGAAGTAGTGGTAGTGGTGGAAGTAGTGGAAGTAGTGGTAGTAGTGGAAGTAGTGGAAGTAGTGGAAGTAGTGGTAGTAGTGGAAGTAGTGGTAGTAATGGAATTAGTGGTAGTAGTGGAAGTAGTGGAAGTAGTGGTAGCAATGGAAGTAGTGGAAGGAGTGGAAGTAGTGGAAGTAGTGGAAGTAGTGGTAGAAATGGAAGTAGTGCTAGTAGTTGTAGTAGTGGAAGTAGAGGAAGTGGTGTTAGTAATGGTAGTAGTTGTAGTAGGGGAAGTAGTGGAAGTATTGTTAGTATTGGAAGTAGTGGAAGTAGTGGAAGTAGTGGTAGTAGTTGTAGTAGTGGAAGTAGTGGAAGTAGTTGTAGTAGTGGAAGTAGTGGAAGTACTGGAAGTAGTGGTAGTAGTTGTAGTAGTGGAAGTAGTGGAAGTAGTGGTAGTAGTTGTAGTAGTGTTAGTATTGGAAGTAGTGGTAGTAGTTGTAGTAGTGGAAGTAGTGTTAGTAATGGAAGTAAGTGGCAGTAGTGGTAGTAGTGGAAGTAGTGGAAGTAGTGGAAGTAGTGTTAGTAGTGGAAGTAGTGGAAGTAGTGGAAGTAGTGGTAGTAGTTGTAGTAGTGGAAGTAGTGGTAGTAGTCGAAGTAGATGTAGTAGTGGAAGTAGTGTTAGTATTAGAAGTAGTGGTAGTAGTTGTAGTAGTGTTAGTATTGGAAGTAGTGGTAGTAGTTGTAGTAGTGGAAGTATTGGGAGTAGTGGTGGTAGTTGTAGTAGTGGAAGTAGTGGAAGTAGTGTTAGTATTGGAAGTAGTGGTAGTAGTTGTAGTGGAAGTAGTGGTAGTAGTGGAAGTAGTTGTAGTAGTGGAAGTAGTGGAAGTAGTGTTAGTAGTGGAAGTAGTGGAAGTAGTGGTAGTAGTTGTAGTAGTGGAAGTAGTGGTAGTAGTGGAAGTAGTTGTAGTAGCGGAAGTAGTGTTAGTATTGGAAGTAGTGGTAGTAGTTGTAGTGTTAATATTGGAAGTAGTGGTAGTAGTTGTAGTAGTGGAAGTAGTGGAAGTAGTGGTAGTAGTTGTAGTAGTGGAAGTAGTGGAAGTAGTGTTAGTATTGGAAGTAGTGGTAGTAGTTGTAGTGGTGCAAGTAGTGGAAGTAGTGTTAGTAGTGGAAGTAGTGGTAGTAGTGGAAGTAGTGGAACTAGTGGAAGTAGTGGAAGTAGTGGAAGTAGTGTTAGTGGTGTTAGTAGTGGTAGTAGTGGAAGTAGTGGAACTAGTGTAAGTAGTGGAAGTAGTGGAAGTAGTGGTAGTGGTTGTAGTAGTGGAAGTAGTGGAAGTAGTGTTAGTATTGGAAGTAGTGGTAGTAGTTGTAGTAGTGGAAGTAGTGGAAGTATAGTTAGTATTGGAAGTAGTGGTAGTAGTGGTAGTAGTGGAAGTAGTGTTAGTGGTGGTAGTAGTGGAAGTAGTGGAAGTAGTGGAAGTAGTGGAAGTAGTGGTAGTAGTGTTAGTAATAGTAGTAGTGGAAGTAGTGGTAGTAGTGGAAGTAGTGGAAGTAGTGGAAGTAGTGGTACTAGTGGAAGTAGTGGCAGTAGTGGAAGTAGTGGAAGTAGTGGAAGTAGTGGAAGTAGTGGAAGTAGTGGTAGTAATGGAAGTGGTGGTAGTAGTGGAAGTAGTGGAAGTAGTGGAAGTAGTGGAAGTGGTGGTAGTAATGGAAGTAGTGGTAGTAGTGGAAGTAGTGTAAGTAGTGGTAGTAGGGGAAGTAGTGAAAGTAGTGGAAGTAGTGGAAGTAGTGGAAGTAGTGGTAGTAGTGGAAGTAGTGGAAGTAGTGGAATTAGTGGAAGTAGTGGTAGTAGTGTTAGTAATAGTAGTAGTGGAAGTAGTGGTAGTAGTGGAAGTAGTGGAAGTAGTGGAAATAGTGGTACTAGTGGAAGTAGTGGAAGTAGTGGAAGTAGTGGAAGTAGTGGAAGTAGTGGAAGTAGTGGAAGTAGTGGTAGTAGTGGAAGTAGTGGAAGTAGTGTTAGTATTGGAAGTAGTGGAAGTAGTGGTAGTAGTGTTAGTAGTGGTAGTAGTTGTAGTAGTGGAAGTAGTGGAAGTAGTGGAAGTAGTGGTAGTAGTGGAAGTAGTGGAAGTAGTTGAAGTAGTGGAAGTAGTGGTAGTAGTGGAAGTAGTGGAAATAGTGTTAGTATTGGAAGTAGTGGAAGTAGTGGAAGTAGCGGAAGTAGTGGTAGTAGGGGAAGTAGTGGAAGTGGTGTTAGTAGTGGTAGTAGTTGTAGTAGTGGAAGTAGTGGAAGTAATGGAAGTAGTGCTAGTAGTGGAAGTAGTGGAAGTAGTGGAAGTAGTGGAAGTAGTGGAAGTAGTGGAAGTAGTGGAAGTGGTGATAGTAGTGGAAGTAGTGGAAGTAGTGGTAGTAGTGGAAGTAGTGGAAGTAATGGAAAGAATGGCAGTAGTGGTAGTAGTGGAAGTAATGGAAGTAGTGGTAGTAGTGGCAGTAGTGGAAGTAGTGGAAGTAATGGCAGTAGTGGCAGTAGTGTAAGTAATGGTAGTAGTGGAAGTAGTGGAAGTAGTGGAAGTAGTGGCAGTAGTGGTAGTAGTGGAAGTAATGGAAGTAGTGGTAGTAGTGGAAGTAGTGGAAGTAGTTGTAGTAGTGGAAGTAGTGGTAGTAGTGGAAGTAATGGAAGTAGTGGTAGTAGTGGAAGTAGTGGAAGTAGTTGTAGTAGTGGAAGTAGTGGAAGTAGTGGAAGTAGTGGTAGTAGTGGAAGTAGTGGAAGTAGTGGAAGTAGTGGTAGTAGTGGAAGTAGTGGTAGTAGTGGTAGTAGTGGAAGTAGTGGAAGTGGTGTTAGTACTGGTAGTAGTTGTAGTAGTGGAAGCAGTGGAAGTAGTGTTAGTATTGGAAGTAGTGGAAGTAGTGGAAGTAGTGGAAGTAGTGGTAGTAGTGGAAGCAGTGGAAGTGGTGTTAGTAGTGGTAGTAGTTGTAGTAGTGGAAGTAGTGGAAGTAATGGAAGTAATGGAAGTAGTGGTAGTGGTGGAAGTAGTGGAAGTAGTGGTAGTATTGGAAGTAGTGGTAGTAGTTGTAGTAGTGGAAGTAGTGGAAGTATAGTAAGTATTGGAAGTGGTGGTAGTAGTGGTAGTAGTGGAAGTAGTGTTAGTGGTGGTAGTAGTGGAAGTAGTGGAAGTAGTGGAAGTAGTGGTAATAGTGGAAGTAGTGTTAGTAGTGGAAGTAGTGGAAGTAGTTTTTTTTTTTTTTTTTTTCCTAGGGGAAAAATCCCTCATGGACGTTATTCTAACGAGTTGGACTCTAACCAACTAAAAAACCCCTGTGTGAATCAAATTGAGTACTTCTTCTTGGAACTGCCCAGGCGGCATTACTTCAAGAAGAGGAGATTCAAGATGGTAACCAAAGTCTCAGTGGTATGAGTAAGTCTTACATATCACCCATTTCCCGGCGCTTGCGGGATAAAATCTCTTGGGCCAATTTGCTAACCACCTTCCAATTCTCATGAGATGTTAACATGTGAGTAACTACTTGAGAAGGCGTGAACGTTCCCAGCTTGAATTCTACAGGTATACGTAGATGTTGCCATCTGACACATTCAAAGAATGTGTGTTCTACTGTGTCAACTTTGCCACAGTAAATGCATTCTTCGGTGGCACTTATTCCAAAGCGATACAGATAATCTTGGAAGCATCCATGACCTGTGAGGAACTGTGTCAGGTAGAAGTTCACGTATCCTCTCCGACGTGAATACCAGGGTTTGATGTCTGGAATTAACCGCTTAGTCCAGTGGGCGGTTCCGTCATCCGAGTCCCATGCTTCCTGCCATTGATTTAATAGTTGCTGTCTGGCCTCATCTCTTCTGATGTCATTCTGCTCTCTTAGGAGGCGTTCTGTAGCCAGCAAATTTATTGGAGGCGTTCTGGCCAAGACCAATAATGCTTTAGTAGAGGTGGTGCGATATGCGCTGGTTATTCTAATTGCAACCTTTCGTTGCACGCTGAGGAGCCGTGTGATGTAAATCTGTCTCTCCAGTGCCTTGCGCCAGATCCCCACTCCATAAAGCAAGATGGATGTGACAACAGAGAAGAGCAGCCTACGACTGCTTTCTTTAGGGCCTCCAATATTTGGCATAATTCTGCTCAAATGAGCTACAGCCTTGTTTGCCTTTGTGACGGTGGAGCGCACGTGAATACCCATATACATGTTCCGGTCCAGATGGATTCCTAAATATTTCAGGGAATTTTGACTCTGGATCTGCAAAGTGCCAAGCTGAAGGTGGATTGTTTGAAGCTTGCAACCACCTACCAGAATTACTGCTTCAGTTTTATTTGGCGCCAATTCCAGTTTCTTGGATGTCACGGAACGATCTAGGGTAGCTAGAGCGACATTAGCTGCTAATTCCAATGAGGCCCCATCCTTGGCTATAACGGTCAATGCCAGGTCGTCAGCATATGCTGTAAGAGTTATTTCTGGAGGCATGGGTAATCGTAGGATTTTATCAAAATAAACGTTCCACAAGGTAGGGCTTAAGACCGAGCCCTGAGGGACACCACATGTCATGTATATCTTACTATAATTGCCCACTAGTAGAAGCCGATCATCTAGGTAGTTTGCCAATATGTTTTACAAGTATGGAGCTATTTGCCTAGAACTAAGCTCCGATAAAATTCCTCCCCACGGTGCAGAGTTGAAGGCATTTCGGACGTCCAGAGTGATTAGAGCACATTTTGACCTTTGGTAGCGGGGCTGAGAATGGACTTGCTCCGCGAGTTTCTTGACTGTGTCCAGGGCGGAGAGAGTGGAACATCCTGCTCGAAAGCCGTGTTGTGCATCAGCAAATCCACCTGTTCGCTCAATTTCAGGGAGGAGTCGTCCCAATATAAGTCGTTCAAATACTTTGCCTATAACATTGAGCAAACAAATCGAAGTGTTAGTAGTAGAAGTAGTGGTAGTAGTAGAAGTAGTGAAAGTAGTGGAAGTAGTGGTAGTAGTGTTAGTAGTGGTAGTAGTGGAAGTAGTGGTAGTAGTGTTAGTAGTGAAAGTAGTAGAAGTAGTGAAAGTAGTGGAAGTAGTGGAAGTAGTGGAAGTAGTGGAACTAGTGGAGGTAGTGGAAGTAGTTTTTTTTTTTTTTTTTTTTTTTTTTTTCCTAGGGGAAAAATCCCTCATGGACGTTATTCTAACGAGTTGGACTCTAACCAACTAAAAAACCCCTGTGTGAATCAAATTGAGTACTTCTTCTTGGAACTGCCCAGGCGGCATTACTTCAAGAAGAGGAGATTCAAGATGGTAACCAAAGTCTCAGTGGTATGAGTAAGTCTTACATATCACCCATTTCCCGCCGCTTGCGGGATAAAATCTCTTGGGCCAATTGCTAACCACCTTCCAATTCTCATGAGATGTTAACATGTGAGTAACTACTTGAGAAGGCGTGAACGTTCCCAGCTTGAATTCTGCAGGTATACGTAGATGTTGCCATCTGACACATTCAAAGAATGTGTGTTCCACTGTGTCAACTTTGCCACAGTAAATGCATTCTTCGGTGGCACTTATTCCAAAGCGATACAGATAATCTTGGAAGCATCCATGACCTGTGAGGAACTGTGTCAGGTAGAAGTTCACGTATCCTCTCCGACGTGAATACCAGGGTTTGATGTCTGGAATTAAGCGCTTAGTCCAGTGGGCGGTTCCGTCATCCGAGTCCCATGCTTCCTGCCATTGATCTAATAGTTGCTGTCTGGCCTCATCTCTTCTGATGTCGTTCTGCTCTCTTAGGAGGCGTTCTGTAGCCAGCAAAGTTATTGGAGGCGTTCTGGCCAAGACCAATAATGCTTTAGTAGAGGTGGTGCGATATGCGCTGGTTATTCTAATTGCAACCTTTCGTTGCACGCTGAGGAGCCGTGTGGTGTAAATCTGTCTCTCCAGTGCCTTGCGCCAGATCCCCACTCCATAAAGCAAGATGGATGTGACAACAGAGAAGAGCAGCCTACGACTGCTTTCTTTAGGGCCTCCAATATTTGGCATAATTCTGCTCAAATGAGCTACAGCCTTGTTTGCCTTTGTGACGGTGGAGCGCACGTGAATACCCATATACATGTTCCGGTCCAGATGGATTCCTAAATATTTCAGGGAATTTTGACTCTGGATCTGCAAAGTGCCAAGTGGAAGTAGTGGAAGTAGTGGAAGTAGTGGATGAAGTGGAAGTAGTGGAAGTAGTGTTAGTAGTGGAAGTACTGGTAGTAGTGGTAGTAGTGGAAGTAGTGGAAGTAGTGGTACTAGTGGAAGTAGTGGAAGTAGTGGTAGTAGTGGAAGTAGTGGAAGTAGTGGAAGTAGTGGAAGTAGTGTTAGTAAAGGAAGTAGTGGTAGTAGTGTTAGTAGTGGTAGTAGTGGAAGTAGTGGTAGTAGTGGAAGTAGTGGAGGTAGTGGTAGTAGTGGAAGTAGTGGAAGTAGTGGAAGTAGTGGAAGTAGTGTTAGTAAAGGAAGTAGTGGTAGTAGTGGTAGTAGTGGAAGAAGTGGAAGTAGTGGAAGTAGTGGAAGTAGTGGTAGTAGTGGAAGTAGTGGAAGTAGTGGAACTAGTGGAAGTAGTGTTAGTAAAGGAAGTAGTGGTAGTACTGGAAGTAGTGGAATTAGTGGAAGTAGTGGAAGTAGTGGAAGTAGTGGAACTAGAGGGGGTAGTGGAAGTAGTGGAAGTAGTGGAAGTAGTGGATGAAGTGGAAGTAGTGGAAGTAGTGTTAGTAGTGGAAGTACTGGTAGTAGTGGTAGTAGTGGAAGTAGTGGAAGTAGTGGAATTAGTGGTCGTAGTGGTAGTAGTGGAAGTAGTGGTAGTATTGGAAGTAGTGGTAGTAGTTGTATTAGTGGAAGTAGTGGAAGTATAGTTAGTATTGGAAGTAGTGGTAGTAGTGGTAGTAGTGGAAGTAGTGTTAGTGGTGGTAGTAGTGGAAGTAGTGGAAGTAGTGGAAGTAGTGGAAGTAGTGGTAGTAGTGTTAGTAATAGTAGTAGTGGAAGTAGTGGTAGTAGTGGAAGTAGTGGAAGTAGTGGAAGTAGTGGTACTAGTGGAAGTAGTGGCAGTAGTGGAAGTAGTGGAAGTAGTGGAAGTAGTGGAAGTAGTGGAAGTAGTGGTAGTAATGGAAGTGGTGGTAGTAGTGGAAGTAGTGGAAGTAGTGGAAGTAGTGGAAGTGGTGGTAGTAATGGAAGTAGTGGTAGTAGTGGAAGTAGTGGAAGTAGTGGTAGTAGGGGAAGTAGTGAAAGTAGTGGAAGTAGTGGAAGTAGTGGAAGTAGTGGTAGTAGTGGAAGTAGTGGTACTAGTGGAAGTAGTGGAAGTAGTGGTAGTAGTGTTAGTAATAGTAGTAGTGGAAGTAGTGGTAGTAGTGGAAGTAGTGGAAGTAGTGGAAATAGTGGTACTAGTGGAAGTAGTGGAAGTAGTGGAAGTAGTGGAAGTAGTGGAAGTAGTGGTAGTAGTGGAAGTAGTGGAAGTAGTGTTAGTATTGGAAGTAGTGGAAGTAGTGGTAGTAGTGTTAGTAGTGGTAGTAGTTGTAGTAGTGGAAGTAGTGGAAGTAGTGGAAGTAGTGGTAGTAGTGGAAGTAGTGGAAGTAGTTGAAGTAGTGGAAGTAGTGGTAGTAGTGGAAGTAGTGGAAATAGTGTTAGTATTGGAAGTAGTGGAAGTAGTGGAAGTAGCGGAAGTAGTGGTAGTAGGGGAAGTAGTGGAAGTGGTGTTAGTAGTGGTAGTAGTTGTAGTAGTGGAAGTAGTGGAAGTAATGGAAGTAGTGCTAGTAGTGGAAGTAGTGGAAGTAGTGGCAGTAGTGGAAGTAGTGGAAGTAGTGGAAGTGGTGGTAGTAGTGGAAGTAGTGGAAGTAGTGGTAGTAGTGGAAGTAGTGGAAGTAGTGGAAAGAATGGCAGTAGTGGTAGTAGTGGAAGTAATGGAAGTAGTGGTAGTAGTGGCAGTAGTGGAAGTAGTGGAAGTAATGGCAGTAGTGGCAGTAGAGGAAGTAATGGTAGTAGTGGAAGTAGTGGAAGTAGTGGATGTAGTGGCAGTAGTGGTAGTAGTGGAAGTAATGGAAGTGGTGTTAAAAGTGGTAGTAGTTGTAGTAGTGGAAGTAGTGGAAGTAATGGAAGTAGTGGTAGTAGTGGAAGTAGTGGAAGTAGTGCCAGTAGTGGAAGTAGTGGAAGTAGTGGAAGTGGTGGTAGTAGTGGAAGTAGTGGAAGTAGTGGTAGTAGTGGAAGTAGTGGAAGTAGTGGAAAGAATGGCAGTAGTGGTAGTAGTGGAAGTAATGGAAGTAGTGGTAGTAGTGGCAGTAGTGGAAGTAGTGGAAGTAATGGCAGTAGTGTCAGTAGTGGAAGTAATGGTAGTAGTGGAAGTAGTGGAAGTAGTGGAAGTAGTGGCAGTAGTGGTAGTAGTGGAAGTAATGGAAGTAGTGGTAGTAGTGGAAGTATTGGGAGTAGTGGTGGTAGTTTTAGTAGTGGAAGTAGTGGAAGTAGTGTTAGTATTGGAAGTAGTGGTAGTAGTTGTAGTGGAAGTAGTGGTAGTAGTGGAAGTAGTTGTAGTAGTGGAAGTAGTGGAAGTAGTGTTAGTAGTGGAAGTAGTGGAAGTAGTGGTAGTAGTTGTAGTAATGGAAGTAGTGGTAGTAGTGGAAGTAGTTGTAGTAGTGGAAGTAGTGTTAGTATTGGAAGTAGTGGTAGTAGTTGTAGTGTTAGTATTGGAAGTAGTGGTAGTAGTTGTAGTAGTGGAAGTAGTGGAAGTAGTGGTAGTAGTTGTAGTAGTGGAAGTAGTGGAAGTAGTGTTAGTATTGGAAGTAGTGGTAGTAGTTGTAGTGGTGGAAGTAGTGGAAGTAGTGTTAGTAGTGGAAGTAGTGGTAGTAGTGGAAGTAGTGGAACTAGTGGAAGTAGTGGAAGTAGTGGAAGTAGTGTTAGTAGTGGAAGTAGTGGAACTAGTGTAAGTAGTGGAAGTAGTGGAAGTAGTGGTAGTGGTTGTAGTAGTGGAAGTAGTGGAAGTAGTGTTAGTATTGGAAGTAGTGGTAGTAGTTGTAGTAGTGGAAGTAGTGGAAGTATAGTTAGTATTGGAAGTAGTGGTAGTAGTGGTAGTAGTGGAAGTAGTGTTAGTGGTGGTAGTAGTGGTAGTAGTGGAAGTAGTGGAAGTAGTGGAAGTAGTGGAAGTAGTGGTAGTAGTGGAAGTAGTGGAAGTAGTGGAAGTAGTGGAAGTAGTGGAAGTAGTGGAAGTAGTGGAAGTAGTGGAAGTAGTGGAAGTAGTGGAAGTAGCGGAAGTAGTGGAAGTAGTGGAAGTAGTGGAAGTAGTGGAACTAGTGGAACCAGTGGAAGTAGTGGAAGTAGTGGAACTAGTGGAAGTAGTGGAAGTAGTGGAAGTAGTGGAAGTAGTGGAAATAGTGTTAGTATTGGAAGTAGTGGAAGTAGTGGAAGTAGTGGAAGTAGTGGTAGTAGTGGTAGTAGTGGAAGTAGTGTTAGTGGTGGTAGTAGTGGTAGTAGTGGAAGTAGTGGAAGTAGTGGCAGTAGTGGAAGTAGTGGAAGTAGTGGAAGTAGTGGAAGTATTGGAAATAGTGGTAGTAGTGGAAGTAGTGGAAGTAGTGGAAGTAGTGGTAGTAATGGAAGTAGTGGAAGTAGTGGAAGTAGTGGAAGTAGTGGAAGTAGTGGAAGTAGTGGAAGTAGTGGACGTGGTGGAAGTAGTGGAACTAGTGGAAGTAGTGGAAGTAGTGGAAGTAGTGGAAGTAGTGGAAGTAGTGGAACTAGTTGAACCAGTGGAAGTAGTGGAAGTAGTGGAACTAGTGGAAGTAGTGGAAGTAGTGGAAGTAGTGGAAGTAGTGGAAGTAGTGGAAATAGTGTTAGTATTGGAAGTAGTGGAAGTAGTGGAAGTAGTGGAAGTAGTGGAAGTAGTGCTAGTAGTGGAAGTAGTGGAAGTGGTGTTAGTAGTGGTAGTAGTTGTAGTAGTGGAAGTAGTGGAAGTAATGGAAGTAGTGGTGGTAGTGGAAGTAGTGGAAGTAGTGGCAGTAGTGGAAGTAGTGGAAGTAGTGGAAGTAGTGGAAGTAGTGGAAATAGTGGTAGTAGTGGAAGTAGTGGAAGTAGTGGAAGTAGTGGTAGTAGTGGAAGTAGTGGTAGTAGTGGAAGTAGCGGAAGTAGTGGAAGTAGTGGAAGTAGTGGAAGTAGTGGAAGTAGTGGAAGTAGTGGAAGTAGTGGTAGTAGTGGAAGTAGAGGAAGTAGTGGAAGTAGTGGAAGTAGTGGAAGTAGTGGAAGTAGTGGAAGTAGTGGAAGTAGTGGTAGTAATGGAAGTAGTGGTAGTAGTGGAAGTAGTGGAAGTAGTGGTAGTAGGGGAAGTAGTGGAAGTAGTGGAAGTAGTGGAAGTAGTGTTAGTAGTGGAAGTAGTGGAAGTAGTGGTAGTAGTTGTAGTAATGGAAGTAGTGGTAGTAGTGGAAGTAGTTGTAGTAGTGGAAGTAGTGTTAGTATTGGAAGTAGTGGTAGTAGTTGTAGTGTTAGTATTGGAAGTAGTGGTAGTAGTTGTAGTAGTGGAAGTAGTGGAAGTAGTGGTAGTAGTTGTAGTAGTGGAAGTAGTGGAAGTGGTGTTAGTATTGGAAGTAGTGGTAGTAGTTGTAGTGGTGGAAGTAGTGGAAGTAGTGTTAGTAGTGGAAGTAGTGGTAGTAGTGGAAGTAGTGGAACTAGTGGAAGTAGTGGAAGTAGTGGAAGTAGTGTTAGTAGTGGAAGTAGTGGAACTAGTGTAAGTAGCGGAAGTAGTGGAAGTAGTGGTAGTGGTTGTAGTAGTGGAAGTAGTGTTAGTATTGGAAGTAGTGGTAGTAGTTGTAGTAGTGGAAGTAGTGGAAGTATAGTTAGTATTGGCAGTAGTGGTAGTAGTGGTAGTAGTCGAAGTAGTGTTAGTGGTGGTAGTAGTGGAAGTAGTGGAAGTAGTGGAAGTAGTGGAAGTAGTGGAAGTAGTGGTAGTAGTGGAAGTAGTGGAAGTAGTGGAAGTAGTGGAAGTAGTGGAAGTAGTGGAAGTAGTGGAAGTAGTGGAAGTAGTGGAAGTAGTGGAAGTAGCGGAAGTAGTGGAAGTAGTGGAAGTAGTGGAAGTAATGGAAGTAGTAGAAGTAGTGGAAGTAGTGGAAGTAGTGGAAGTAGTGGAAGTAGTGGAAGTAGTGGAAGTAGTGGAAGTAGTGGACGTGGTGGAAGTAGTGGAACTAGTGGAAGTAGTGGAAGTAGTGGAAGTAGTGGAAGTTGTGGAAGTAGTGGAACTAGTGGAAGTAGTGGAAGTAGTGGAAGTAGTGGAAATAGTGTTAGTATTGGAAGTAGTGGAAGTAGTGGAAGTAGTGGAAGTAGTGGAAGTAGTGGTAGTAGTGGAAGTAGTGGAAGTGGTGTTAGTAGTGGTAGTAGTTGTAGTAGTGGAAGTAGTGGAAGTAATGGAAGTAGTGGTAGTAGTGGAAGTAGTGGAAGTAGTGGCGGTAGTGGAAGTAGTGGAAGTAGTGGAAGTAGTGGAAGTAGTGGAAATAGTGGTAGTAGTGGAAGTAGTGGAAGTAGTGGAAGTAGTGGTAGTAGTGGAAGTAGTGGTAGTAGTGGAAGTAGTGGAAGTAGTGGAAGTAGTGGAAGTAGTGGAAGTAGTGGAAGTAGTGGAAGTAGTGGAAGTAGTGGTAGTAGTGGAAGTAGTGGAAGTAGTGGAAGTAGTGGAAGTAGTGGAAGTAGTGGAAGTAGTGGAAGTAGTGGAAGTAGTGGTAGTAATGGAAGTAGTGGTAGTAGTGGAAGTAGTGGAAGTAGTGGTAGTAGGGGAAGTAGTGGAAGTAGTGGAAGTAGTGGAAGTAGTGGAAGTAGTGGAAGTAGTGGAAGTAGTGGAAGTAGTGGAAGTAGTGGAAGTAGTGGAAGTAGTGGTAGTAATGGAAGTAGTGGTAGTAGTGGAAGTAGTGGAAGTAGTGGTAGTAGGCGAAATAGTGGTAGTAATGGAAGTAGTGGAAGTAGTGGAAGTAGTGGAAGTAGTGGAAGTAGTGGAAGTAGTGGAAGTAGTGGAAGTAGTGGAAGTAGTGGTAGTAATGGAAGTAGTGGTAGCAGTGGAAGTAGTGGAAGTAGTGGTAGTAGGGGAAGTAGTGGTAGTAATGGAAGTAGTGGAAGTAGTGGAAGTAGTTTTTTTTTTCCTAGGGGAAAAATCCCTCATGGACGTTATAATAACGAGTTGGACTCTAACCAACTAAAAAACCCCTGTGTGAATCAAATTGAGTACTTCTTCTTGGAACTGCCCAGGCGGCATTACTTCAAGAAGAGGAGATTCAAGATGGTAACCAAAGTCTCAGTGGTATAAGTAAGTCTTACATATCACCCATTTCCCGGCGCTTGCGGGATAAAATCTCTTGGGCCAATTTGCTAACCACCTTCCAATTCTCATGAGATGTTAACATGTGAGTAACTACTTGAGAAGGCGTGAACGTTCCCAGCTTGAATTCTACAGGTATACGTAGATGTTGCCATCTGACACATTCAAAGAATGTGTGTTCCACTGTGTGAACTTTGCCACAGTAAATGCATTCTTCGGTGGCACTTATTCCATAGCGATACAGATAAGCTTGGAAGCATCCATGACCTGTGAGGAACTGTGTCAGGTAGAAGTTCACGTATCCTCTCCGACGTGAATACCAGGGTTTGATGTCTGGAATTAAGCGCTTAGTCCAGTGGGCGGTTCCGTCATCCGAGTCCCATGCTTCCTGCCATTGATCTAATAGTTGTTGTCTGGCCTCATCTCTTCTGATGTCGTTCTGCTCTCTTAGGAGGCGTTCTGTAGCCAGCAAATTTATTGGAGGCGTTCTGGCCAAGACCAATAATGCTTTAGTAGAGGTGGTGCGATATGCGCTGGTTATTCTAATTGCAACCTTTCGTTGCACGCTGAGGAGCCGTGTGATGTAAATCTGTCTCTCCAGTGCTTTGCGCCAGATCCCCACTCCATAAAGCAAGATGGATGTGACAACAGAGAAGAGCAGCCTACGACTGCTTTCTTTAGGGCCTCCAATATTTGGCATAATTCTGCTCAAATGAGCTACAGCCTTGTTTGCCTTTGTGACGGTGGAGCGCACGTGAATACCCATATACATGTTCCGGTCCAGATGGATTCCTAAATATTTCAGGGAATTTTGACTCTGCATCTGCAAAGTGCCAAGCTGAAGGTGGATTGTTTGAAGCTTGCAACCACCTACCAGAATTACTGCTTCAGTTTTATTTGGCGCCAATTCCAGTTTCTTGGATGTCAGGGAACGATCTAGGGTAGCTAGAGCGACATTAGCTGCTAATTCCAATGAGGCCCCATCCTTGGCTATAACGGTCAATGCCAGGTCGTCAGCATATGCTGTAAGAGTTATTTCTGGAGGCATGGGTAATCGTAGGATTTTATCAAAATAAACGTTCCACAAGGTAGGGCTTAAGACCGAGCCCTGAGGGACACCACATGTCATGTATATCTTACTATAATTGCCCACTAGTAGAAGCCGATCATCTAGGTAGTTTGCCAATATGTTGTACAGGTATGGAGCTATTTGCCTAGAACTAAGCTCCGATAAAATTCCTCCCCACGGTGCAGAGTTGAAGGCATTTCGGACGTCCAGAGTGATTAGAGCACATTTTGACCTTTGGTAGCGGGGCTGAGAATGGACTTGCTCCGCGAGTTTCTTGACTGTGTCCAGGGCGGAGAGAGTGGAACGTCGTGCTGGAAAGCCGTGTTGTGCATCAGCAAATCCACCTGTTCGCTCAATTTCAGGGAGGAGTCGTCCCAATATAAGTCGTTCAAATACTTTGCCTATAACATTGAGCAAACAAATCGGCCGATATTTAGAAGGTTCATGCTCACGATGGGGTTTTTCTAGCAATAAAAGGCGTGCCATCTTCCATTCAGACGGGAAAGTGCCAGTCTTCAGGAGGTTGTTAAATACTTCCAAACATCTATTAGGGTATTTCCGGATGATCGCCTTTATTACTGAAGGGATCACACCGTCCGGTCCTGGCGCTCTATTATCTTTAATTTTGGTCAAAGCTTCTGTCAGTTCCATAATGGTAAACGGGGGTATCTCGTCTGGGGTCACAGGGTACTTAGCCCAGGAGATAAAAGCATGCGTAGGAAAGAGAGTTCTGGCTATCTCTAGTTGACGGTCATCGGTTAACTGTATCTGTGACGATGCTCGGAGTTTCCTGGTAACTAGCTTATAGCCGAAACCGCATAAGTCATTGTCAATTTCGTTAATTATGGCCTGCCAAGCATTGTGTTTGGCTTCCTTTATGGCCTCCTTGAGAAGTGTTCGGCTGGCACGGTACTGCTCCAAGCATAGATGTTTGCGGTCTTCATCACCTCTCCTATTCGCTCTAACCATCGCTCTTCTCATCTGTAGAGTTTGTCGACGTTTATCAGCAATATCATTTGACCACCAATATGCAGGTTTGCGAAATGGTCTGGTCGACTTTCGAGGAGATGTGATGTCACAGGCTTGTTGTATAATCCGGGAGAACTGCTGAGCTGTAAGAGTTCCTGTTTCATAAGGAATTAGTAGGCGGCCGACTTCTTCAACCAGTGTGACAATCTTATGCGGCGAAATCCGCCATCCGATATGCGTGGAGTTTCTCGAAAGAGGAGGACTAGCTACGGTAACATCGAACATGATGTATTGATGGTAGCTTAGAGTCTCCATTTCCAGAACTTCCCAGTGTAGAATCTTTTGCGAGAGGGTATGGGTACTAAAAGTAAGATCAATAAAGGATGCACTGTCGCGTCGGATAAAGGTGGGAGTTGTTCCTCGATTGTGCACAACTAAATCCTCTTCAGCAAGCCATTCAGCCAATACACGGCCTCTGGCGTCTTCAACTGGTGAACCCCATATGGGTGATTTGGCATTAAAATCGCCACCCACGATAATTTCTTTAGAATGGCGACGCATGTCTGTGCGTAATTTATAAAGAAAACGATTGAACTGAGCTAGATCGATGTTGGGTGATATGTAACAACCATAAATGAGGAATGAGGGTAGTTCTAGCCAGACAAATCCTGGTCCTGCACCCCTGTTCACTATAGATAAAGAATTATTACACAGGCGTATAGCAATATCAGCATCATTGTCAGTAAGCCATAGAGTGGGTTCGGTTTTGAGTCGGTTAGGCTCTGCCATGATAATGATGTCACTATTAGTTTCTGATGCTACATGACAAAGTAAGTCCATGGCCTCGCGACCACGATCGATATTAGTTTGTAATACTCGGATAATATTTGGCGGTTTAGCAGCAGTATGAAACTTGACCGTGTTGGGGGCCACATTCTGTGAGTCAGGCATCAGTTGGGAAGATGTCATGGTGACGTACGGAGACGTTGGACTCGAGCAGCATTCACCAACTTGCGATATTTGGGACAACGTTGTGTAGTGGAAGTAGTGGAAGTAGTGGAAGTAGTGGAAGTAGTGGAAGTAGTGGAAGTAGTGGAAGTAGCGGAAGTAGTGGTAGTAATGGAAGTAGTGGTAGTAGTGGAAGTAGTGGAAGTAGTGGT
This sequence comes from Tenodera sinensis, assembly GCA_030765045.1. Taxonomy (NCBI): domain Eukaryota; kingdom Metazoa; phylum Arthropoda; class Insecta; order Mantodea; family Mantidae; genus Tenodera; species Tenodera sinensis. The sequence continues at coordinate 167,099 of JAUKNM010000088.1, forward strand.
AGTAGGGGAAGTAGTGGAAGTAGTGGAAGTAGTGGAAGTAGTGGTAGTAGTGGAAGTAGTGGAGGTAGTGGAAGTAGTGGAAGTAGTGGTAGTAGTGTTAGTAATAGTAGTAGTGGAAGTAGTGGTAGTAGTGGAAGTAGTGGAAGTAGTGGAAGTAGTGGTACTAGTGGAAGTAGTGGAAGTAGTGGTAGTAGTGGAAGTAGTGGAAGTAGTGTTAGTATTGGAAGTAGTGGAAGTAGTGGTAGTAGTGTTAGTAGTGGTAGTAGTTGTAGTAGTGGAAGTAATGGAAGTAGTCGAAGTAGTGGTAGTAGTGGAAGTGGTGGAAGTAGTTGAAGTAGTGGAAGTAGTGGTAGTAGTGGAAGTAGTGGAAATAGTGTTAGTATTGGAAGTAGTGGAAGTAGTGGAAGTAGCGGAAGTAGTGGTAGTAGGGGAAGTAGTGGAAGTGGTGTTAGTAGTGGTAGTAGTTGTAGTAGTGGAAGTAGTGGAAGTAATGGAAGTAGTGGTAGTAGTGGAAGTAGTGGAAGTAGTGGCAGTAGTGGAAGTAGTGGAAGTAGTGGAAGTGGTGGTAGTAGTGGAAGTAGTGGAAGTAGTGGTAGTAGTGGAAGTAGTGGAAGTAGTGGAAAGAATGGCAGTAGTGGTAGTAGTGGAAGTAATGGAAGTAGTGGTAGTAGTGGCAGTAGTGGAAGTAGTGGAAGTAATGGCAGTAGTGGCAGTAGTGGAAGTAATGGTAGTAGAGGAAGTAGTGGAAGTGGTGTTAGTAGTGGTAGTAGTTGTAGTAGTGGAAGTAGTGGAAGTAATGGAAGTAGTGGTAGTAGTGGAAGTAGTGGAAGTAGTTGTAGTAGTGGAAGTAGTGGAAGTAGTGGAAGTAGTGGTAGTAGTGGAAGTAGTGGAAGTAGTGGAAGTAGTGGTAGTAGTGGAAGTAGTGGTAGTAGTTGTAGTAGTGGAAGCAGTGGAAGTAGTGTTAGTATTGGAAGTAGTGGAAGTAGTGGAAGTAGCGGAAGTAGTGGTAGTAGGGGAAGTAGTGGAAGTGGTGTTAGTAGTGGTAGTAGTTGTAGTAGTGGAAGTAGTGGAAGTAATGGAAGTAGTGGTAGTAGTGGAAGTAGTGGAAGTAGTGGAAAGAATGGCAGTAGTGGTAGTAGTGGAAGTAATGGAAGTAGTGGTAGTAGTGGCAGTAGTGGAAGTAGTGGAAGTAATGGCAGTAGTGGCAGTAGTGGAAGTAATGGTAGTAGTGGAAGTAGTGGAAGTACTGGAAGTAGTGGCAGTAGTGGTAGTAGTGGAAGTAATGGAAGTAGTGGTAGTAGTGGAAGTAGTGGAAGTAGTTGTAATAGTGGAAGTAGTGGAAGTAGTGGAAGTAGTGGTAGTAGTGGAAGTAGTGGAAGTAGTGGAAGTAGTGGTAGTAGTGGAAGTAGTGGTAGTAGTGGTAGTAGTGGAAGTAGTGGAAGTGGTGTTAGTACTGGTAGTAGTTGTAGTAGTGGAAGCAGTGGAAGTAGTGTTAGTATTGGAAGTAGTGGAAGTAGTGGAAGTAGTGGAAGTAGTGGTAGTAGTGGAAGCAGTGGAAGTGGTGTTAGTAGTGGTAGTAGTTGTAGTAGTGGAAGTAGTGGAAGTAATGGAAGTAATGGAAGTAGTGGTAGTGGTGGAAGTAGTGGAAGTAGTGGTAGTAGTGGAAGTAGTGGAAGTAGTGGAAGTAGTGGAAGTAGTGGAAGTAGTGGTAGTAATGGAATTAGTGGTAGTAGTGGAAGTAGTGGAAGTAGTGGAAGTAGTGGTAGCAATGGAAGTAGTGGTAGTAGTGGAAGTAGTGGAAGTAGTGGCAGTAGTGGAAGTAGTGGAAGTAGTGTTAGTAGTGGAAGTAGTGGAAGTAGTGGAAGTAGTGGTAGTGGTTGTAGTAGTGGAAGTAGTGGTAGTAGTGGAAGTAGTTGTAGTAGTGGAAGTAGTGTTAGTATTAGAAGTAGTGGTAGTAGTTGTAGTAGTGTTAGTATTGGAAGTAGTGGTAGTAGTTGTAGTAGTGGAAGTATTGGGAGTAGTGGTGGTAGTTGTAGTAGTGGAAGTAGTGGAAGTAGTGTTAGTATTGGAAGTAAGGGTAGTAGTTGTAGTGGAAGTAGTGGTAGTAGTGGAAGTAGTTGTAGTAGTGGAAGTAGTGGAAGTAGTGTTAGTAGTGGAAGTAGTGGAAGTAGTGGTAGTAGTTGTAGTAATGGAAGTAGTGGTAGTAGTGGAAGTAGTTGTAGTAGTGGAAGTAGTGTTAGTATTGGAAGTAGTGGTAGTAGTTGTAGTGTTAGTATTGGAAGTAGTGGTAGTAGTTGTAGTAGTGGGAGTAGTGGAAGTAGTGGTAGTAGTTGTGGTAGTGGAAGTAGTGGAAGTAGTGTTAGTATTGGAAGTAGTGGTAGTAGTTGTAGTGGTGGAAGTAGTGGAAGTAGTGTTAGTAGTGGAAGTAGTGGTAGTAGTGGAAGTAGTGGAACTAGTGGAAGTAGTGGAAGTAGTGGAAGTAGTGTTAGTAGTGTTAGTAGTGGTAGTAGTGGAAGTAGTGGAACTAGTGTAAGTAGTGGAAGTAGTGGAAGTAGTGGTAGTGGTTGTAGTAGTGGAAGTAGTGGAAGTAGTGTTAGTATTGGAAGTAGTGGTAGTAGTTGTAGTAGTGGAAGTAGTGGAAGTATAGTTAGTATTGGAAGTAGTGGTAGTAGTGGAAGTAGTGTTAGTGGTGGTAGTAGTGGAAGTAGTGGAAGTAGAGGAAGTAGTGGAAGTAGTGGAAGTAGTGGAAATAGTGGAAGTAGTGGAAGTAGTGGTAGTAGTGGAAGTAGTGTTAGTAGTGGAAGTAGTGGAAGTAGTGGAAGTAGTGGAAGTAGTGGAAGTAGTGGAAGTAGTGGAAGTAGTGGAAGTAGTGGAAGTAGTGGAAGTAGTGGAAGTAATGGAAGTAGTGGAAGTAGTGGAAGTAGTGGAAGTAGTGGAAGTAGTGGAAGTAGTGGAAGTAGTGGAAGTGGTGGAAGTAGTGGAACTAGTGGAAGTAGTGGAAGTAGTGGAAGTAGTGGAAGTAGTGGAACTAGTTGAACCAGTGGAAGTAGTGGAAGTAGTGGAAGTAGTGGAACTAGTGGAAGTAGTGGAAGTAGTGGAAGTAGTGGAAGTAGTGGAAGTAGTGGAAATAGTGTTAGTATTGGAAGTAGAGGAAGTAGTGGAAGTAGTGGAAGTAGTGGTAGTAGTGGAAGTAGTGGAAGTGGTGTTAGTAGTGGTAGTAGTTGTAGTAGAGGAAGTAGTGGAAGTAATGGAAGTAGTGGTAGTAGTGGAAGTAGTGGAAGTAGTGGCAGTAGTGGAAGTAGTGGAAGTAGTGGAAGTAGTGGAAGTAGTGGAAGTAGTGGTAGTAATGGAAGTGGTGGTAGTAGTGGAAGTAGTGGAAGTAGTGGAAGTAGTGGAAGTAGTGGTTGTAATGGAAGTAGTGGTAGTAGTGGAAGTAGTGGAAGTAGTGGTAGTAGGGGAAGTAGTGGAAGTAGTGGAAGTAGTGGAAGTAGTAAAAGTAGTGGTAGTAGTGGTAGTAGTGGAAGTAGTGGAAGTAGTGGAAGTAGTGGAAGTAGTGGTAGTAGTGTTAGTAATAGTAGTATTGGAAGTAGTGGTAGTAGTGGAAGTAGTGGAAGTAGTCGAAGTAGTGGTACTAGTGGAAGTAGTGGAAGTAGTGGAAGTAGTGGTACTAGTGGAAGTAGTGGTAGTAGATGAAGTAGTGGAAGTAGTGGTAGTAGTGGAAGTAGTGGAAGTAGTATTAGTATTGGAAGTAGTGGAAGTAGTGGTAGTAGTGTTAGTAGTGGTAGTAGTTGTAGTAGTGGAAGTAGTGGAAGTAGTTGAAGTAGTGGAAGTAGTGGTAGTAGTGGAAATAGTGGAATTAGTGTTAGTATTGGAAGTAGTGGAAGTAGTGGAAGTAGCGGAAGTAGTGGTAGTAGGGGAAGTAGTGGAAGTGGTGTTAGTAGTGGTAGTAGTTGTAGTAGTGGAAGTAGTGGAAGTAATGGAAGTAGTGGTAGTAGTGGAAGTAGTGGAAGTAGTGGCAGTAGTGGAAGTAGTGGAAGTAGTGGAAGTGGTGGTAGTAGTGGAAGTAGTGGAAGTAGCGGTAGTAGTGGAAGTAGTGGAAGTAGTGGAAAGAATGGCAGTAGTGGTAGTAGTGGAAGTAATGGAAGTAGTGGTAGTATTGGCAGTAGTGGAAGTAGTGGAAGTAATGGCAGTAGTGGCAGTAGTGGAAGTAATGGTAGTAGTGGAAGTAGTGGAAGTAGTGGAAGTAGTGGCAGCAGTGGTAGTAGTGGAAGTAATGGAAGTAGTGGTAGTAGTGGAAGTAGTGGAAGTAGTTGTAGTAGTGGAAGTAGTGGAAGTAGTGGAAGTAGTGGTAGTAGTGGAAGTAGTGGAAGTAGTGGAAGTAGTGGTAGTAGTGGAAGTAGTGGAAATAGTGTTAGAATTGGAAGTAGTGGAAGTAGTGGAAGTAGTGGAAGTAGTGGTAGTAGTGGAAGTAGTGGAAGTGGTGTTAGTAGTGGTAGTAGTTGTAGTAGTGGAAGTAGTGGAAGTAATGGAAGTAGTGGTAGTAGTGGAAGTAGTGGAAGTAGTGGCAGTAGTGGAAGTAGTGGAAGTAGTGGAAGTAGTGGAAGTAGTGGTAGTAATGGAAGTGGTGGTAGTAGTGGAAGTAGTGGAAGTAGTGGAAGGAGTGGTAGTAATGGAAGTAGTGGTAGTAGTGGAAGTAGTGGAAGTAGTGGTAGTAGTGGAAGTAGTGGAAGTAGTGGAAGTAGTGGAAGTAGTGGTAGTAGTGGAAGTAGTGGAAGTAGTGGAAGTAGTGGTAGTAGTGTTAGTAATAATAGTAGTGGAAGTAGTGGTAGTAGTGGAAGTAGTGGAAGTAGCGGAAGTAGTGGTACTAGTGGAAGGAGTGGAAGTAGTGGAAGTAGTGGAAGTAGTGGAAGTAGTGGTACTAGTGGAAGGAGTGGAAGTAGTGGAAGTAGTGGAAGTAGTGGAAGTAGTGGAAGTAGTGGTAGTAGTGGAAGTAGTGGAAGTAGTGGTTTTTTTTAATAGTAGGGGAAAATCCTCAAAGGACACCACTCTGTGTGGGAGTTGGGCTTCTACCAACTAAAATCCTCTACTTCCAGTCACATAGGACTTCTTCCCCTGGAACTGCTGGTGGCATTACTTCAGGAGACTGTGACACTCTGATGTTCCTTTTTACCTGTTTCAATTTATCAATTTTTTAATTATCTGTGTTTAAGTTGATCGTTATTGTATTGTCGTAACTATGTTTCTCCTTTAAAACTTCTTTTACAAGTGTAGTAATATTCTTCCAGTTGCTATTGCTGTGTAACATAAGACAAACTATGTTATCCACTGTTATTTTCCCTATTTTATCTTGAATGCGCATTCTCTTTTCCTACCAGTTTGGACAACTGAATATATTGTGTTCTGGCGTATCATATTCCCCACACCGTAGACATGTGTCGGTTGAAGCCAGACCAAAAGGGTACAGGTAGCTTCTAAAGCATCCGTGTCCGGATAAAAATTGTGTTTAAAAGTATTCGATCTGCCCGTGTCCATTTCTTTATGTCAGGTATCAACCTTTTTGTCCATTAGCCCGTTTTGACCTCTGCATTCCATTCAGACTGCCATTTCTTTAAAATATTTTCCTTCACTGTCCTGTAATTTCTGTTCCATTGTGCTCCATCCATGTGTCTTCTCTCTTCCACCAGTAGGTGTATCGGGATCATTCCTGCAATGACCTGGATTGCTTTGGTTGAGATAGTCCTGTATCCACTGGCTATTCTGATTGATATCTTCCTATATGGCCTTTCTATAAGTTTCCTATATGTGACCTTGTCTATCCATTCTCCCCAGATCTCCGCTCCGTATAGGATAATGGAATTCACTACACTGCCCAGAGTGCGTCTTTTGTCAGCCTTAGGCCCTCCCACATTTGGAATCAATCTGCTTAGAGCTCCCACGATCTTTTCTGCATTCTCTACAATACTTTCTATATGCGCCGACATGCTTAGGTTATGGCCCATCTGTATACCAAGGTAACTTATATTCTTTTTTTGATGTTATACGTATATCGTCGATTTTAACTGTGACCTCTCTTATGGTTCTTCGGCCTACTATAATTACGGCCTCGGTTTTTTGTCGCGCCAGTTTAAGCCCTTTCCCTGCCATCCAGGACTGAACTCTCTTTATAGACCAATCTATCCGGTCTTCCAGAATGTCTCTGTGTTCACCACAAATTACTAGGGCAAGGTCATCTGCATAGCCCACTATTGTTACTTGTTCCCCCATTTCCATTTTTAACACTCCATCATAATATATGTTCCACAATGTGGGTCCCAACACCGATCCTTGTGGTACACCACATGTCATATTTATTTTACCCTCCTCTCCTACCTGTATTTCTCTGTCATCCAGATAACTACAGATTAAGTTAATCAGATATGGTGTTACCTTTCGTCTCTCTAATTCTTGAACAATCCCCTTCCATGGTGCAGAACTAAAGGCATTTTTAACGTCTAATGTTATTAGAACCACATATTTATCTGCCCTTGTTGTTGCCTCTTCTGCTATGCGTAGCACAGCTTGAATTGCGTCTATTGTAGACCTTCCCCGTCTAAAACCACACTGTTTAGACGATAGTCCTTCTCCTTGCTCAATTTCTTTTATTAATCTTATATTTATTATCCGTTCGAATAGTTTTCCAATAACATTTAATAGACATATAGGTCTATAAGACTTTTTCCCTTCATTTTTTCTAGGCTTCTCTATCAAAACCAATTTGCCTATTTTCCAGTTTTTAGGGAATTCTCCTGATTTATGGAGATTGATTACTGTATCTACTAGTATCTCCGGTTTTTGCATAGCTATAGCCTTTATCACCTCTGGCGGTATTCCGTCGGGTCCTGCTGCTTTTTTAGCTTTTATGCTACGTCCAGCAGTTATGATATCATTGGAAGTAGTGGTAGTAGTGGAAGTAGTGGAAGTAGTGGAAGTAGTGGAAGTAGTGGTAGTAGTGGAAGTAGTGGAAGTAGTGGAAGTAGTGGAAGTAGTGGAAGTAGTGGAAGTAGTGGAAGTAGTGGAAGTAGTGGAAGTAGTGGTAGTAGTGTTAGTAGTGGTAGTAGTTGTAGTAGTGGAAGTAGTGGAAGTAGTGGAAGTAGTGGTAGTAGTGGAAGTAGTGGAAGTAGTGGAAGTAGTGGAAGTAGTGGAAGTAGTGGAAGTAGTGGAAGTAGTGGAAGTAGTGGAACTAGTGGAAGTAGTGGAAGAGGTGTTAGTAGTGGTAGTGTTAGTAGTGGAAGTAGTGGAACTAGTGGAAGTAGTGGAAGTAGTGGAAGTAGTGTTGGTATTGGAAGTAGTGGACGTAGTGGAAATAGTGGAAGTAGTGGAAGTAGTGGAAGTAGTGGTAGTGTTAGTAGTGGAAGTAGTGGAAGTAGTGGAAATAGTGGAGTTAGTGGAAGTAGTGGAAGTAGTGGAAGTAGTGGAAGTAGTGGAAGTAGTGTTAGTAGTGGAAGTAGTGGAACTAGTGGAAGTAGTGGAACTAGTGGAAGTAGTGGAAGTAGTGGAAGTAGTGTTAGTAGTGTTAGTAGTGGTAGTAGTGGAAGTAGTGGAAGTAGTGTTAGTATTGGAAGTAGTGGAAGTAGTGAAAGTAGTGGTAGTAGTGGTAGTAGTGGAAGTAGTGGAAGTGGTGTTAGTAGTGGTAGTAGTTGTAGTAGTGGAAGCAGTGGAAGTTGTGTTAGTATTGGAAGTATTGAAAGTAGTGGAAGTAGTGGAAGTAGTGGAAGTAGTGGTAGTAGTGGAAGTAGTGGAAGTGGTGTTAGTAGTGGTAGTAGTTGTAGTAGTGGAAGTAGTGGTAGTAGTGGAAGTATTGAAAGTAGTGGTAGTAGTGGAAGTAGTGGAAGTAGTGGAAGTAGTGGAAGTAGTGGAAGTAGTGGAAGTAGTGGTAGAAATGGAAATAGTGGTAGTAGTGGAAGTAGAGGAAGTGGTGTTAGTAATGGTAGTAGTTGTAATAGTGGAAGTAGTGGAAGTATTGTTAGTATTGGAAGTAGTGGAAGTAGTGGGAGTAGTGGAAGTAGTGGAAGTAGTGGTAGTAGTGGAAGTAGTGGAAGTAGTGTTAGTATTGGAAGTAGTGGAAGTAGTGGTAGTAGTGGAAGTAGTGGAAGTAGTGTTAGTATTGGAAGTAGTGGAAGTAGTGTAAGTAGTGGAAGTAGTGGTAGTAGTGGAAGTAGTGGTAGTAGTTGTAGTAGTGGAAGTAGTGGTAGTAGTGGAAGTAGTTGTAGTAGTGGAAGTAGTGTTAGTATTAGAAGTAGTGGTAGTAGTTGTAGTAGTGTTAGTATTGGAAGTAGTGGTAGTAGTTGTAGTAGTGGAAGTATTGGGAGTAGTGGTGGTAGTTGTAGTAGTGGAAGTAGTGGAAGTAGTGTTAGTATTGGAAGTAAGGGTAGTAGTTGTAGTGGAAGTAGTGGTAGTAGGGGAAGTAGTGGAAGTGGTGTTAGTAGTGGTAGTAGTTGTAGTAGTGGAAGTAGTGGAAGTAATGGAAGTAGTGGTAGTAGTGGAAGTAGTGGAAGTAGTGGAAAGAATGGCAGTAGTGGTAGTAGTGGAAGTAATGGAAGTAGTGGTAGTAGTGGCAGTAGTGGAAGTAGTGGAAGTAATGGCAGTAGTGGCAGTAGTGGAAGTAATGGTAGTAGTGGAAGTAGTGGAAGTACTGGAAGTAGTGGCAGTAGTGGTAGTAGTGGAAGTAATGGAAGTAGTGGTAGTAGTGGAAGTAGTGGAAGTAGTTGTAATAGTGGAAGTAGTGGAAGTAGTGGAAGTAGTGGTAGTAGTGGAAGTAGTGGAAGTAGTGGAAGTAGTGGTAGTAGTGGAAGTAGTGGTAGTAGTGGTAGTAGTGGAAGTAGTGGAAGTGGTGTTAGTACTGGTAGTAGCTGTAGTAGTGGAAGCAGTGGAAGTAGTGTTAGTATTGGAAGTAGTGGAAGTAGTGGAAGTAGTGGAAGTAGTGGTAGTAGTGGAAGCAGTGGAAGTGGTGTTAGTAGTGGTAGTAGTTGTAGTAGTGGAAGTAGTGGAAGAAATGGAAGTAATGGAAGTAGTGGTAGTGGTGGAAGTAGTGGAAGTAGTGGTAGTAGTGGAAGTAGTGGAAGTAGTGGAAGTAGTGGAAGTAGTGGAAGTAGTGGTAGTAATGGAATTAGTGGTAGTAGTGGAAGTAGTGGAAGTAGTGGAAGTAGTGGTAGCAATGGAAGTAGTGGTAGTAGTGGAAGTAGTGGAAGTAGTGGCAGTAGTGGAAGTAGTGGAAGTAGTGTTAGTAGTGGAAGTAGTGGAAGTAGTGGAAGTAGTGGTAGTGGTTGTAGTAGTGGAAGTAGTGGTAGTAGTGGAAGTAGTTGTAGTAGTGGAAGTAGTGTTAGTATTAGAAGTAGTGGTAGTAGTTGTAGTAGTGTTAGTATTGGAAGTAGTGGTAGTAGTTGTAGTAGTGGAAGTATTGGGAGTAGTGGTGGTAGTTGTAGTAGTGGAAGTAGTGGAAGTAGTGTTAGTATTGGAAGTAAGGGTAGTAGTTGTAGTGGAAGTAGTGGTAGTAGTGGAAGTAGTTGTAGTAGTGGAAGTAGTTAAAGTAGTGTTAGTAGTGGAAGTAGTGGAAGTAGTGGTAGTATTTGTAGTAATGGAAGTAGTGGTAGTAGTGGAAGTAGTTGTAGTATTGGAAGTAGTGTTAGTATTGGAAGTAGTGGTAGTAGTTGTAGTGTTAGTATTGGAAGTAGTGGTAGTAGTTGTAGTAGTGGAAGTAGTGGAAGTAGTGGTAGTAGTTGTGGTAGTGGAAGTAGTGGAAGTAGTGTTAGTATTGGAAGTAGTGGTAGTAGTTGTAGTGGTGGAAGTAGTGGAAGTAGTGTTAGTAGTGGAAGTAGTGGTAGTAGTGGAAGTAGTGGAACTAGTGGAAGTAGTGGAAGTATTGGAAGTAGTGTTAGTAGTGTTAGTAGTGGTAGTAGTGGAAGTAGTGGAACTAGTGTAAGTAGTTGAAGTAGTGGAAGTAGTGGTAGTGGTTGTAGTAGTGGAAGTAGTGGAAGTAGTGTTAGTATTGGAAGTAGTGGTAGTAGTTGTAGTAGTGGAAGTAGTGGAAGTATAGTTAGTATTGGAAGTAGTGGTAGTAGTGGAAGTAGTGTTAGTGGTGGTAGTAGTGGAAGTAGTGGAAGTAGTGGAAGTAGTGGAAGTAGTGGAAGTAGTGGAAATAGTGGAAGTAGTGGAAGTAGTGGTAGTAGTGGAAGTAGTGTTAGTAGTGGAAGTAGTGGAAGTAGTGGAAGTAGTGGAAGTAGTGGAAGTAGTGGAAGTAGTGGAAGTAGTGGAAGTAGTGGAAGTAGTGGAAGTAGTGGAAGTAATGGAAGTAGTGGAAGTAGTGGAAGTAGTGGAAGTAGTGGAAGTAGTGGAAGTAGTGGAAGTAGTGGAAGTGGTGGAAGTAGTGGAACTAGTGGAAGTAGTGGAAGTAGTGGAAGTAGTTGAAGTAGTGGAACTGGTTGAACCAGTGGAAGTAGTGGAAGTAGTGGAAGTAGTGGAACTAGTGGAAGTAGTGGAAGTAGTGGAAGTAGTGGAAGTAGTGGAAGTAGTGGAAATAGTGTTAGTATTGGAAGTAGAGGAAGTAGTGGAAGTAGTGGAAGTAGTGGTAGTAGTGGAAGTAGTGGAAGTGGTGTTAGTAGTGGTAGTAGTTGTAGTAGTGGAAGTAGTGGAAGTAATGGAAGTAGTGGTAGTAGTGGAAGTAGTGGAAGTAGTGGCAGTAGTGGAAGTAGTGGAAGTAGTGGAAGTAGTGGAAGTAGTGGAAGTAGAAGTAGTAATGGAAGTGGTGGTAGTAGTGGAAGTAGTGGAAGTAGTGGAAGTAGTGGAAGTAGTGGTAGTAATGGAAGTAGTGGTAGCAGTGGAAGTAGTGGAAGTAGTGGTAGTAGGGGAAGTAGTGGAAGTAGTGGAAGTAGTGGAAGTAGTGGAAGTAGTGGTAGTAGTGGTAGTAGTGGAAGTCGTGGAAGTAGTGGAAGTAGTGGAAGTAGTGGTAATAGTGTTAGTAATAGTAGTATTGGAAGTAGTGGTAGTAGTGGAAGTAGTGGAAGTAGTGGTACTAGTGGAAGTAGTGGAAGTAGTGGAAGTAGTGGTACTAGTGGAAGTAGTGGTAGTAGATGAAGTAGTGGAAGTAGTGGTAGTAGTGGAAGTAGTGGAAGTAGTGTAAGTATTGGAAGTAGTGGAAGTAGTGGTAGTAATGTTAGTAGTGGTAGTAGTTGTAGTAGTGGAAGTAGTGGAAGTAGTTGAAGTAGTGGAAGTAGTGGTAGTAGTGGAAGTAGTGGAATTAGTGTTAGTATTGGAAGTAGTGGAAGTAGTGGAAGTAGCGGAAGTAGTGGTAGTAGGGGAAGTAGTGGAAGTGGTGTTAGTAGTGGTAGTAGTTGTAGTAGTGGAAGTAGTGGAAGTAATGGAAGTAGTGGTAGTAGTGGAAGTAGTGGAAGTAGTGGCAGTAGTGGAAGTAGTGGAAGTAGTGGAAGTGGTGGTAGTAGTGGAAGTAGTGGAAGTAGTGGTAGTAGTGGAAGTAGTGGAAGTAGTGGAAAGAATGGCAGTAGTGGTAGTAGTGGAAGTAATGGAAGTAGTGGTAGTAGTGGTAGTACTGGAAGTAGTGGAAGTAATGGCAGTAGTGGCAGTAGTGGAAGTAATGGTAGTAGTGGAAGTAGTGGAAGTAGTGGAAGTAGTGGCAGCAGTGGTAGTAGTGGAAGTAATGGAAGTAGTGGTAGTAGTGGAAGTAGTGGAAGTAGTTGTAGTAGTGGAAGTAGTGAAAGTAGTGGAAGTAGTGGTAGTAGTGGAAGTAGTGGAAGTAGTGGAAGTAGTGGTAGTAGTGGAAGTAGTGGAAATAGTGTCAGAATTGGAAGTAGTGGAAGTAGTGGAAGTAGTGGAAGTAGTGGTAGTAGTGGAAGTAGTGGAAGTGGTGTTAGTAGTGGTAGTAGTTGTAGTAGTGGAAGTAGTGGAAGTAATGGAAGTAGTGGTAGTAGTGGAAGTAGTGGAAGTAGTGGCAGTAGTGGAAGTAGTGGAAGTAGTGGAAGTAGTGGAAGTAGTGGTAGTAATGGAAGTGGTGGTAGTAGTGGAAGTAGTGGAAGTAGTGGAAGGAGTGGTAGTAATGGAAGTAGTGGTAGTAGTGGAAGTAGTGGAAGTAGTGGTAGTAGTGGAAGTAGTGGAAGTAGTGGAAGTAGTGGAAGTAGTGGTAGTAGTGGAAGTAGTGGAAGTAGTGGAAGTAGTGGTAGTAGTGTTAGTAATAATAGTAGTGGAAGTAGTGGTAGTAGTGGAAGTAGTGGAAGTAGTGGAAGTAGTGGTACTAGTGGAAGGAGTGGAAGTATTGGAAGTAGTGGAAGTAGTGGAAGTAGTGGTACTAGTGGAAGGAGTGGAAGTAGTGGAAGTAGTGGAAGTAGTGGAAGTAGTGGTAGTAGTGGAAGTAGTGGAAGTAGTGTTAGTATTGGAAGTAGTGGAAGTAGTGGTAGTAGTGTTAGTAGTGGTAGTAGTTGTAGTAGTGGAAGTAGTGGAAGTAGTGGAAGTAGTGGTAGTAGTGGAAGTAGTGGAAGTAGTGGAAGTAGTGGTTTTTTTTTAATAGTAGGGGAAAATCCTCAAAGGACACCACTCTGTGTGGGAGTTGGGCTTCTACCAACTAAAATCCTCTACTTCCAGTCACATAGGACTTCGTCCCCTGGAACTGCTGGTGGCATTACTTCAGGAGACTGTGACACTCTGATGTTCCTTTTTACCTGTTTCAATTTATCAATTTTTTAATTATCTGTGTTTAAGTTGATCGTTATTGTATTGTCGTAACTATGTTTCTCCTTTAAAACTTCTTTTACAAGTGTAGTAATATTCTTCCAGTTGCTATTGCTGTGTAACATAAGACAAACTATGTTATCCACTGTTATTTTCCCTATTTTATCTTGAATGCGCATTCTCTTTTCCTACCAGTTTGGACAACTGAATATATTGTGTTCTGGCGTATCATATTCCCCACACCGTAGACATGTGTCGGTTGAAGCCAGACCAAAACGCTACAGGTAGCTTCTAAAGCATCCGTGTCCGGATAAAAATTGTGTTTAAAAGTATTCGATCTGCCCGTGTTTTCTATCTGTCCATTTCTTTATGTCAGGTATCAACCTTTTTGTCCATTAGCCCGTTTTGACCTCTGCATTCCATTCAGACTGCCATTTCTTTAAAATATTTTCCTTCACTGTCCTGTAATTTCTGTTCCATTGTGCTCCATCCATGTGTCTTCTCTCTTCCACCAGTAGGTGTATCGGGATCATTCCTGCAATGACCTGGATTGCTTTGGTTGAGATAGTCCTGTATCCACTGGCTATTCTGATTGAAATCTTCCTATACGGCCTTTCTATAAGTTTGCTATATGTGACCTTGTCTATCCATTCTCCCCAGATCTCCGCTCCGTATAGGATAATGGAATTCACTACACTGCCCAGAGTGCGTCTTTTGTCAGCCTTAGGCCCTCCCACATTTGGAATCAATCTGCTTAGAGCTCCCACGATCTTTTCTGCATTCTCTACAATACTTTCTATATGCGCCGACATGCTTAGGTTATGGCCCATCTGTATACCAAGGTAACTTATATTCTTTTTTTGATGTTATACGTATATCGTCGATTTTAACTGTGACCTCTCTTATGGTTCTTCGGCCTACTATAATTACGGCCTCGGTTTTTTGTCGCGCCAGTTTAAGCCCTTTCCCTGCCATCCAGGACTGAACTCTCTTTATAGACCAATCTATCCGGTCTTCCAGAATGTCTCTGTGTTCACCACAAATTACTAGGGCAAGGTCATCTGCATAGCCCACTATTGTTACTTGTTCCCCCATTTCCATTTTTAACACTCCATCATAATATATGTTCCACAATGTGGGTCCCAACACCGATCCTTGTGGTACACCACATGTCATATTTATTTTACCCTCCTCTCCTACCTGTATTTCTCTGTCATCCAGATAACTACAGATTAAGTTAATCAGATATGGTGTTACCTTTCGTCTCTCTAATTCTTGAACAATCCCCTTCCATGGTGCAGAACTAAAGGCATTTTTAACGTCTAATGTTATTAGAACCACATATTTATCTGCCCTTGTTGTTGCCTCTTCTGCTATGCGTAGCACAGCTTGAATTGCGTCTATTGTAGACCTTCCCCGTCTAAAACCACACTGTTTAGACGATAGTCCTTCTCCTTGCTCAATTTCTTTTATTAATCTTATATTTATTATCCGTTCGAATAGTTTTCCAATAACATTTAATAGACATATAGGTATATAAGACTTTTTCCCTTCATTTTTTCTAGGCTTCTCTATCAAAACCAATTTGCCTATTTTCCAGTTTTTAGGGAATTCTCCTGATTTATGGAGATTGATTACTGTATCTACTAGTATCTCCGGTTTTTGCATAGCTATAGCCTTTATCACCTCTGGCGGTATTCCGTCGGGTCCTGCTGCTTTTTTAGCTTTTATGCTACGTCCAGCAGTTATGATATCATTGGAAGTAGTGGTAGTAGTGGAAGTAGTGGAAGTAGTGGAAGTAGTGGAAGTAGTGGTAGTAGTGGAAGTAGTGGAAGTAGTGGAAGTAGTGGAAGTAGTGGAAGTAGTGGAAGTAGTGGAAGTAGTGGAAGTAGTGGAAGTAGTGGTAGTAGTGTTAGTAGTGGTAGTAGTTGTAGTAGTGGAAGTAGTGGAAGTAGTGGAAGTAGTGGTAGTAGTGGAAGTAGTGGAAGTAGTGGAAGTAGTGGAAGTAGTGGAAGTAGTGGAAGTAGTAGAAGTAGTGGAAGTAGTGGAAGAGGTGTTAGTAGTGGTAGTGTTAGTAGTGGAAGTAGTGGAACTAGTGGAAGTAGTGGAAGTAGTGGAAGTAGTGTTGGTATTGGAAGTAGTGGACGTAGTGGAAATAGTGGAAGTAGTGGAAGTAGTGGAAGTAGTGGTAGTGTTAGTAGTGGAAGTAGTGGAAGTAGTGGAAATAGTGGAGTTAGTGGAAGTAGTGGAAGTAGTGGAAGTAGTGGAAGTAGTGTTAGTAGTGGAAGTAGTGGAACTAGTGGAAGTAGTGGAACTAGTGGAAGTAGTGGAAGTAGTGGAAGTAGTGTTAGTAGTGTTAGTAGTGGTAGTAGTGGAAGTAGTGGAAGTAGTGTTAGTATTGGAAGTAGTGGAAGTAGTGAAAGTAGTGGTAGTAGTGGTAGTAGTGGAAGTAGTGGAAGTGGTGTTAGTAGTGGTAGTAGTTGTAGTAGTGGAAGCAGTGGAAGTTGTGTTAGTATTGGAAGTATTGGAAGTAGTGGAAGTAGTGGAAGTAGTGGAAGTAGTGGTAGTAGTGGAAGTAGTGGAAGTGGTGTTAGTAGTGGTAGTAGTTGTAGTAGTGGAAGTAGCGGAAGTAGTGGAAGTAATGGAGGTAGTGGTAGTAGTGGAAGTAGTGGAAGTAGTGGTAGTAGTGGAAGTAGTGGAAGTAGTGGAAGTAGTGGAAGTAGTGGAAGTAGTGGTAGTAATGGAAGTAGTGGAAGTAGTGGAAGTAGTGGTAGTAATGGAAGTAGTGGTAGTAGTGGAAGTATTGAAAGTAGTGGTAGTAGTGGAAGTAGTGGAAGTGTTGGAAGTAGTGGAAGTAGTGGAAGTAGTGGTAGAAATGGAAATAGTGGTAGTAGTGGAAGTAGAGGAAGTGGTGTTAGTAATGGTAGTGGTTGTAGTAGTGGAAGTAGTGGAAGTATTGTTAGTATTGGAAGTAGTGGAAGTAGTGGGAGTAGTGGAAGTAGTGGAAGTAGTGGTAGTAGTGGAAGTAGTGGAAGTAGTGTTAGTATTGGAAGTATTGGAAGTAGTGGTAGTAGTGGAAGTAGTGGAAGTAGTGTTAGTATTGGAAGTAGTGGAAGTAGTGTAAGTAGTGGAAGTAGTGGTAGTAGTGGAAGTAGTGGAAGTAGTGTTAGTATTGGAAGTAGTGGAAGTAGTGGTAGTAGTGGAAGTAGTGGAAGTAGTGGAAGTAGTGTTAGTAGTGGTAGTAGTTGTAGTAGTGGAAGTAGTGGCAGTAGTGTTAGTAGTGGAAGTAGTGGAAGTAGTGGTAGTTGTGGAATTAGTGGAAGTAGTGGAAGTAGTGGAAGTAGTGGAAGTAGTGTTAGTAGTGGTAGTAGTTGTAGTAGTGGAAGTAGTGGAAGTAGTGGAAGTAGTGGAAGTAGTGTTAGTATTGGAAGTAGTGGAAGTAGTGAAAGTAGTGGTAGTAGTGGTAGTAGTGGAAGTAGTGGAAGTGGTGTTAGTAGTGGTAGTAGTTGTAGTAGTGGAAGCAGTGGAAGTTGTGTTAGTATTGGAAGTATTGGAAGTAGTGGAAGTAGTGGAAGTAGTGGAAGTAGTGGTAGTAGTGGAAGTAGTGGAAGTGGTGTTAGTAGTGGTAGTAGTTGTAGTAGTGGAAGTAGCGGAAGTAGTGGAAGTAATGGAGGTAGTGGTAGTAGTGGAAGTAGTGGAAGTAGTGGTAGTAGTGGAAGTAGTGGAAGTAGTGGAAGTAGTGGAAGTAGTGGAAGTAGTGGTATTAATGGAAGTAGTGGAAGTAGTGGAAGTAGTGGTAGTAATGGAAGTAGTGGTAGTAGTGGAAGTATTGAAAGTAGTGGTAGTAGTGGAAGTAGTGGAAGTAGTGGAAGTAGTGGAAGTAGTGGAAGTAGTGGAA
Organism: Tenodera sinensis; assembly: GCA_030765045.1. Taxonomy (NCBI): domain Eukaryota; kingdom Metazoa; phylum Arthropoda; class Insecta; order Mantodea; family Mantidae; genus Tenodera; species Tenodera sinensis. The sequence goes on from JAUKNM010000088.1 coordinate 183,711, forward strand.
GTAGTGGAAGTAGTGGTAGAAATGGAAATAGTGGTAGTAGTGGAAGTAGAGGAAGTGGTGTTAGTAATGGTAGTAGTTGTAGTAGTGGAAGTAGTGGAAGTAGTGTTAGTAGTGGAAGTAGTGGAAGTAGTGGAAGTAGTGGTAGTAGTTGTAGTAGTGGAAGTAGTGGTAGTAGTGGAAGTAGTTGTAGTAGTGGAAGTAGGGTTAGTATTAGAAGTAGTGGTAGTAGTTGTAGTAGTGTTAGTATTGGAAGTAGTGGTAGTAGTTGTAGTAGTGGAAGTATTGGGAGTAGTGGTGGTAGTTGTAGTAGTGGAAGTAGTGGAAGTAGTGTTAGTATTGGAAGTAAGGGTAGTAGTTGTAGTGGAAGTAGTGGTAGTAGTGGAAGTAGTTGTAGTAGTGGAAGTAGTGGAAGTAGTGTTAGTAGTGGAAGTAGTGGAAGTAGTGGTAGTAGTTGTAGTAATGGAAGTAGTGGTAGTAGTGGAAGTAGTTGTAGTAGTGGAAGTAGTGTTAGTAGTGGTAGTAGTTGTAGTAGTGAAAGCAGTGGAAGTTGTGTTAGTATTGGAAGTATTGGAAGTAGTGCAAGTAGTGGAAGTAGTGGAAGTAGTGGTAGTAGTGGAAGTAGTGGAAGTGGTGTTAGTAGTGGTAGTAGTTGTAGTAGTGGAAGTAGCGGAAGTAGTGGAAGTAATGGAGGTAGTGGTAGTAGTGGAAGTAGTGGAAGTAGTGGTAGTAGTGGAAGTAGTGGAAGTAGTGGAAGTAGTGGAAGTAGTGGAAGTAGTGGTAGTAATGGAAGTAGTGGAAGTAGTGGAAGTAGTGGTAGTAATGGAAGTAGTGGTAGTAGTGGAAGTATTGAAAGTAGTGGTAGTAGTGGAAGTAGTGGAAGTAGTGGAAGTAGTGGAAGTAGTGGAAGTAGTGGAAGTAGTGGTAGAAATGGAAATAGTGGTAGTAGTGGAAGTAGAGGAAGTGGTGTTAGTAATGGTAGTAGTTGTAGTAGTGGAAGTAGTGGAAGTAGTGTTAGTAGTGGAAGTAGTGGAAGTAGTGGAAGTAGTGGTAGTAGTTGTAGTAGTGGAAGTAGTGGTAGTAGTGGAAGTAGTTGTAGTAGTGGAAGTAGTGTTAGTATTAGAAGTAGTGGTAGTAGTTGTAGTAGTGTTAGTATTGGAAGTAGTGGTAGTAGTTGTAGTAGTGGAAGTATTGGGAGTAGTGGTGGTAGTTGTAGTAGTGGAAGTAGTGGAAGTAGTGTTAGTATTGGAAGTAAGGGTAGTAGTTGTAGTGGAAGTAGTGGTAGTAGTGGACGTAGTTGTAGTAGTGGAAGTAGTGGAAGTAGTGTTAGTAGTGGAAGTAGTGGAAGTAGTGGTAGTAGTTGTAGTAATGGAAGTGGTGTTAGTAGTGGTAGTAGTTGTAGTAGTGGAAGCAGTGGAAGTTGTGTTAGTATTGGAAGTATTGGAAGTAGTGGAAGTAGTGGAAGTAGTGGAAGTAGTGGTAGTAGTGGAAGTAGTGGAAGTGGTGTTAGTAGTGGTAGTAGTTGTAGTAGTGGAAGTAGCGGAAGTAGTGGAAGTAATGGAGGTAGTGGTAGTAGTGGAAGTAGTGGAAGTAGTGGTAGTAGTGGTAGTAGTGGAAGTAGTGGAAGTGGTGTTAGTAGTGGTAGTAGTTGTAGTAGTGGAAGTAGCGGAAGTAGTGGAAGTAATGGAGGTAGTGGTAGTAGTGGAAGTAGTGGAAGTAGTGGTAGTAGTGGAAGTAGTGGAAGTAGTGGAAGTAGTGGAAGTAGTGGAAGTAGTGGTAGTAATGGAAGTAGTGGAAGTAGTGGAAGTAGTGGTAGTAATGGAAGTAGTGGTAGTAGTGGAAGTATTGAAAGTAGTGGTAGTAGTGGAAGTAGTGGAAGTAGTGGAAGTAGTGGAAGTAGTGGAAGTAGTGGAAGTAGTGGAAGTAGTGGTAGAAATGGAAATAGTGGTAGTAGTGGAAGTAGAGGAAGTGGTGTTAGTAATGGTAGTAGTTGTAGTAGTGGAAGTAGTGGAAGTAGTGTTAGTAGTGGAAGTAGTGGAAGTAGTGGAAGTAGTGGTAGTAGTTGTAGTAGTGGAAGTAGTGGTAGTAGTGGAAGTAGTTGTAGTAGTGGAAGTAGTGTTAGTATTAGAAGTAGTGGTAGTAGTTGTAGTAGTGTTAGTATTCGAAGTAGTGGTAGTAGTTGTAGTAGTGGAAGTATTGGGAGTAGTTGTAGTAGTGGAAGTATTGGGAGTAGTGGTGGTAGTTGTAGTAGTGGAAGTAGTGGAAGTAGTGTTAGTATTGGAAGTAAGGGTAGTAGTTGTAGTGGAAGTAGTGGTAGTAGTGGAAGTAGTTGTAGTAGTGGAAGTAGTGGAAGTAGTGTTAGTAGTGGAAGTAGTGGAAGTAGTGGTAGTAGTTGTAGTAATGGAAGTGGTGTTAGTAGTGGTAGTAGTTGTAGTAGTGGAAGCAGTGGAAGTTGTGTTAGTATTGGAAGTATTGGAAGTAGTGGAAGTAGTGGAAGTAGTGGAAGTAGTGGTAGTAGTGGAAGTAGTGGAAGTGGTGTTAGTAGTGGTAGTAGTTGTAGTAGTGGAAGTAGCGGAAGTAGTGGAAGTAATGGAGGTAGTGGTAGTAGTGGAAGTAGTGGAAGTAGTGGTAGTAGTGGAAGTAGTGGAAGTAGTGGAAGTAGTGGAAGTAGTGGAAGTAGTGGTAGTAATGGAAGTAGTGGAAGTAGTGGAAGTAGTGGTAGTAATGGAAGTTGTGGTAGTAGTGGAAGTATTGAAAGTAGTGGTAGTAGTGGAAGTAGTGGAAGTAGTGGAAGTAGTGGAAGTAGTGGAAGTAGTGGTAGAAATGGAAGTAGTTGTAGTAGTGGAAGTAGTGGAAGTAGTGTTAGTAGTGGAAGTAGTGGAAGTAGTGGTAGTAGTTGTAGTAATGGAAGTGGTGTTAGTAGTGGTAGTAGTTGTAGTAGTGGAAGCAGTGGAAGTTGTGTTAGTATTGGAAGTATTGGAAGTAGTGGAAGTAGTGGAAGTAGTGGAAGTAGTGGTAGTAGTGGAAGTAGTGGAAGTGGTGTTAGTAGTGGTAGTAGTTGTAGTAGTGGAAGTAGCGGAAGTAGTGGAAGTAATGGAGGTAGTGGTAGTAGTGGAAGTAGTGGAAGTAGTGGTAGTAGTGGAAGTAGTGGAAGTAGTGGAAGTAGTGGAAGTAGTGGAAGTAGTGGTAGTAATGGAAGTAGTGGAAGTAGTGGAAGTAGTGGTAGTAATGGAAGTAGTGGTAGTAGTGGAAGTATTGAAAGTAGTGGTAGTAGTGGAAGTAGTGGAAGTAGTGGAAGTAGTGGAAGTAGTGGAAGTAGTGGTAGAAATGGAAATAGTGGTAGTAGTGGAAGTAGAGGAAGTGGTGTTAGTAATGGTAGTAGTTGTAGTAGTGGAAGTAGTGGAAGTATTGTTAGTATTGGTAGTAGTGGAAGTATTGAAAGTAGTGGTAGTAATGGTAGTAGTGGAAGTAGTGGAAGTAGTGTTAGTATTGGAAGTAGTGGAAGTAGTGGTAGTAGTGGAAGTAGTGGAAGTAGTGGAAGTAGTGTTAGTAGTGGTAGTAGTTGTAGTAGTGGAAGTAGTGGAAGTAGTGTTAGTAGTGGAAGTAGTGGAAGTAGTGGTAGTTGTGGAAGTAGTGGAAGTAGTGGAAGTAGTGGAAGTAGTGGAAGTAGTGGAAGTAGTGTTAGTAGTGGTAGTAGTTGTAGTAGTGGAAGTAGTGGAAGTAGTGGAAGTAGTGGAAGTAGTGTTAGTATTGGAAGTAGTGGAAGTAGTGAAAGTAGTGGTAGTAGTGGTAGTAGTGGAAGTAGTGGAAGTGGTGTTAGTAGTGGTAGTAGTTGTAGTAGTGGAAGCAGTGGAAGTTGTGTTAGTATTGGAAGTATTGGAAGTAGTGGAAGTAGTGGAAGTAGTGGAAGTAGTGGTAGTAGTGGAAGTAGTGGAAGTGGTGTTAGTAGTGGTAGTAGTTGTAGTAGTGGAAGTAGCGGAAGTAGTGGAAGTAATGGAGGTAGTGGTAGTAGTGGAAGTAGTGGAAGTAGTGGTAGTAGTGGAAGTAGTGGAAGTAGTGGAAGTAGTGGAAGTAGTGGAAGTAGTGGTAGTAATGGAAGTAGTGGAAGTAGTGGAAGTAGTGGTAGTAATGGAAGTAGTGGTAGTAGTGGAAGTATTGAAAGTAGTGGTAGTAGTGGAAGTAGTGGAAGTAGTGGAAGTAGTGGAAGTAGTGGAAGTAGTGGAAGTAGTGGTAGAAATGGAAATAGTGGTAGTAGTGGAAGTAGAGGAAGTGGTGTTAGTAATGGTAGTAGTTGTAGTAGTGGAAGTAGTGGAAGTAGTGTTAGTAGTGGAAGTAGTGGAAGTAGTGGAAGTAGTGGAAGCAGTGGAAGTAGTGGTAGTAGTTGTAGTAGTGGAAGTAGTGGTAGTAGTGGAAGTAGTTGTAGTAGTGGAAGTAGTGTTAGTAGTGGTAGTAGTTGTAGTAGTGGAAGTAGTGGAAGTAGTGGAAGTAGTGGAAGTAGTGTTAGTATTGGAAGTAGTGGTAGTAGTGGAGGTAGTGGAAGTAGTGGAAGTAGTGGAAGTAGTGGAAGCAGTGGAAGTAGTGGTAGTAGTTGTAGTAGTGGAAGTAGTGGTAGTAGTGGAAGTAGTTGTAGTAGTGGAAGTAGTGTTAGTATTAGAAGTAGTGGTAGTAGTTGTAGTAGTGTTAGTATTGGAAGTAGTGGTAGTAGTTGTAGTAGTGGAAGTATTGGGAGTAGTGGTGGTAGTTGTAGTAGTGGAAGTAGTGGAAGTAGTGTTAGTATTGGAAGTAAGGGTAGTAGTTGTAGTGGAAGTAGTGGTAGTAGTGGAAGTAGTTGTAGTAGTGGAAGTAGTGGAAGTAGTGTTAGTAGTGGAAGTAGTGGAAGTAGTGGTAGTAGTCGTAGTAATGGAAGTAGTGGTAGTAGTGGAAGTAGTTGTAGTAGTGGAAGTAGTGTTAGTATTGGAAGTAGTGGTAGTAGTTGTAGTGTTAGTATTGGAAGTAGTGGTAGTAGTTGTAGTAGTGGAAGTAGTGGTAGTAGTTGTAGTAGTGGAAGTAGTGGAAGTAGTGTTAGTATTGGAAGTAGTGGTAGTAGTTGTAGTGGTGGAAGTAGTGGAAGTAGTGTTAGTAGTGGAAGTAGTGGTAGTAGTGGAAGTAGTGGAACTAGTGGAAGTAGTGGAAGTAGTGGAAGTAGTGTTAGTAGTGTTAGTAGTGGTAGTAGTGGAAGTAGTGGAACTAGTGTAAGTAGTGGAAGTAGTGGAAGTAGTGGTAGTGGTTGTAGTAGTGGAAGTAGTGGAAGTAGTGTTAGTATTGGAAGTAGTGGTAGTAGTTGTAGTAGTGGAAGTAGTGGAAGTATAGTTAGTATTGGAAGTAGTGGAAGTAGTGGAAGTAGTGGAAGTAGTGGTAGTAGTGGAAGTAGTGTTAGTAGTGGAAGTAGTGGAAGTGGTGGAAGTAGTGGAAGTAGTGGAAGTAGTGGAAGTAGTGGAAGTAGTGGAAGTAGTGGAAGTAGTGGAAGTAGTGGAAGTAATGGAAGTAGTGGAAGTAGTGGAAGTAGTGAAAGTAGTGGAAGTAGTGGAAGTAGTGGAAGTAGTGGAAGTAGTGGAAGTAGTGGAAGTGGCGGAAGTAGTGGAACTAGTGGAAGTAGTGGAAGTAGTGGAAGTAGTGGAAGTAGTGGAACTAGTTGAACCAGTGGAAGTAGTGGAAGTAGTGGAACTAGTGGAAGTAGTGGAAGTAGTGGAAATAGTGTTAGTATTGGAAGTAGTGGAAGTAGTGGAAGTAGTGGTAGTAGTGGAAGTAGTTTTTTTTTTTTTTTTTTTTTTTCTTGGAGGGGAAATGCATTATGCAGGCCAGTCTCACTGGCAACTGTGAGACTCCCGCCCACTAAAACCCCTCCAGCATATCATTGCAGCTCTGTGGAACTACCTCTCGGCATTACTTCACAGGCTACAACCGTTTATTTATCTATCTTTTATTCTATTTTCATCTGTTTCCTTTCCTTTTATAATAGTTACAATCATTTTTTGAATTATTTCCCAATTAGTTTTGCTCTCTAGCATTTTTTCAATTATATTTTCAGCTATCAGGTTTACTCCTATCTTTATAGTGCATTCGTTTCTGATGTCATCCCATTTACAGCAGCAAAGTACAGTGTGCTCTGGAGTATCTATTTCTCCACAATATGAGCAATTATTACTGTTCACAATATCCATTTTGTGCAAGTAAGTTTTAAACCTCCCGTGTCCTGACAAGAACTGGGTTAGATAGAAGTCAAGTGCTCCGTGTTTTCTGTTAATCCATGGTTTTATCTGTGGTATGAGCCTCTTTGTCCATTGTGCCACTTCAGTTTCTATTTCCCACTCTTTTTGCCACTTGTTCATGGTATTTCTTCTTGCTAATTTCTTTTCCGTTTTTCTATTTTCTGTGCCGTATGTAGATTCTATAGCCAGTAGATGTATGGGTATAGTACCCGCAATAACTTGGATTGCGCTTGTGGAAACCGTTCTATACGCACAAGCTATTCTTATAGCTACCTTTCGCTGGACCCTTTCTATCAATTTTCTGCAGGTATTTTTTTGTAACCAGGTATTCCAAACTGGTGCGCAGTACAGTATAATTGAGTTTACCACACTTCCCAGTATCCTTCTTTTAGTTGTTTTAGGTCCTCCAATGTTTGGCATTAACCTTCCCAACATTGCAACGGTTTTTTCTGCCTTGCTTGTTACATATCTTATGTGCGCCCACATACTCATATTATGTCCCATTTGTATTCCTAAATATTTTATATGCGGTTTAGATTTAATTTCCTGATTTCCAAAAATTATATTTATTTCCTTTATTGTTCTTCTTCCCTCTAAGATGACAATTTCTGTCTTCTCTGGTGCTAATCGCAGTCCTTTCTGGAGCATCCATATATTCATTTTCTTCATACACCACAAAATTTTTTCTTCCACCTCCCCTTTTGATTTACCCAGTATTACCATGGCCAGATCATCTGCATATCCTATTGTTTTGACTCCTACTGGTAAGTCCAGCTTTAGTACATCATCATAGTATACGTTCCATAAAGTTGGTCCTAATATGGAGCCTTGTGGGACGCCACAACTCATGTCCAAGCTCATCTTTTCTCCTATCTCGATTTTCCTATCCTCCAGATAACTACATATAAGTTTAATTAAATACGGAGCTATTTTTCTTCTTTTTAATTCGTCTATTATACCCATCCATGGTGCTGAGTTAAAAGCATTTTTAACATCGAGCGTGACCATAGTGGCATATATGTTCTTCTTTTCTTCTAGTTCTGATTTTATATGGCTCTTTATGGTCTCAAGGGCATCTAGTGTTGATAAACCTTTTCTAAAACCGAATTGTCTTTCTGAGAATCCCTCTTTGGTTTCGATCTCCTTGATAAGTCTTATGTTTATTATTTGTTCAAAAAGTTTTCCAATAACGTTTATTAAACACAGAGGTCTATAGGTAATATCTCCAACGCCTTTCCTAGGTTTTTCGATTAGTATTAATCTAGCTATTTTCCACTCTTTGGGAAATATCCCTTTAGTTATTTGTTCATTTATTATTTTTTCTAGAACATTAGGTTTCTGTGTTGCAATAACCTTTAATACCTCTGGTGGGATTCCATCAGGTCCTGCTGCCTTTCCTCCTTTTATTCTTCTACCGGCTTCTATAATCTCATTTTTTTGACACAGAGGTATTTCCTCTCTGTTGACCTTTATTTCTGGCCATATGTTCATTTTATGTTCTGGAAATAGAGTTTTCGCTATCTTTAGCTGGTCTTCGTCTTTTAGTCGTACTGGAGATCGGAATCCAAATTTTCCTGTAACTATCTGATAACCCTTCCCCATAGTGTCATTATCAATTTCTGTACATAGTTGTTCCCATGCGGTCGTTTTTGCCGCTTTAATAGCATTTTTGAGTGTTCTTCTGCTTTCACGATATTGATTGTATATCTCTTGCATTTCATGTTCATTCTGCCTATTTTTCCCGTTTGCTCTTGTAACTTTCCTTCTGGCATCTGTACTATTCTTCCTTAGTTGTGCAATGCTATCACTCCACCAGTAGGCTGCTTTATGTTTCTTGTTAGCGCATTTCTTTTTGAGTGCATAATTGCACACTTTTACCATCATTCTTCCAAATTCACTTGGCTGGTAGGTATAATCTGGACGTCCTGTTTCTAGTTCTAGCTTGGCAAGTAAAGCATCCTTATATTTTTCTTTATATATCCAGCCTTTTGGATATGGTTTCCCTTGTTGTTTTATCATTGGAGCTGGCCTTTCCAAGACAGTATATATATTTTTATGGTAGCTCAGGTTTTCCTCATCGTCCACATACCATTTAGTGACTAATTTATTTACCTCAGTAGTACAAATAGTAATGTCAATATAGGAAGATCCATTATTCCTCTCGAATGTAGGTTTTTTTCCATCATTTAAAATGATATAATCGTTTTGGTTTACCCATTCAGCCAATGTGCTGCCTTTCTTATCTTCTGTAGGTGATCCCCAGCATAAAGCCTTTGCATTAAAGTCTCCACCAATTAAAATCATTTTTTTGTTATCTTGCTGCATGATGCTGAGGCTTACTTGATCTAAGTAGAATTGTAATTCCTGCTCGTTTTTTGTGGGGGAAACATAACACGAGAATATAATCATCTCGTCAGTTTCCACCCATACATATCCTTTGCCCTTACCACTGTTCGTTATCCTGGAGCCATTCGGTGGTACATAAATGGCAGCATCTATATATTCGTCGGTTAGCCATGTAGAGCTCATCTTAGCCATGTTGACATTTGGCTCTGCTATTATGGCTAAGTCCAATTTACATGATACACATTTATGTATTAAAAGATCCGTAGCTTGTTTTGCTCTATCGAGATTTACCTGTATTATTTTCGTGTTTGATTGGTATAAACCTTCCTTTTTTCCATTTTCTGCTTTTTTACTAACTTTTTATATTCAGGGCATCGCATAGATTCTGCCTTATGTTGGGTTGATTGGCATAAGTAGCATTTAGTTGGGTTTTTACATTCTTTAATTTTATGTTCCTTGTCGCCGCAATTATGACACAGTTGTACCACTTCTTCAAATGAGCAATTCTTCGCCATATGGCCTACCTTGTGACACTTGTAACATCTTTTTAGATTGCTTACTTCGTTTACTCTCCATCTGTCCCATCCGTCTCCAATTTTTTTTCTGTTAATCAATCTATTAGCAGCTTCAATGTTGACAGTTAAAAACGCATATTTCACACCTTGTGAGGTTGCTCTTTCTGCCATTTTTAAATTAAAAATCTCCTCGTTTGTATTCAATTCTTGTTTCACTATTTTTATTACTTCGTCTTCGTGTACGGTCTCATCTATATCTAGAAGCATAACTGTTTTCTTTCTTGCCTGTACTTCAACCTCTGCAATATTTGCTAGTTTAGCTGTTAACAACTGCTTAAAAGCGTTCCTCTCATTTACGTAATTTCCTTTTATTTTCAATTGGACGTTTCCGTCTCTATTTTTACTTTTCTGATTAATGATTACTCCTTTAATATTTACATTTTCTTTAACATTCTTAATAATATCAGCATATGTCCTTTCCCCAATGGGCTTAATAATTAACGTATCCTCATACATAGATTTTCTTCTTCTGACTTCCTCCATTTGGTCATCCTGGATAGCACATTCCCCTTCTCTCTTACTGTACATTGGTATTTGGATATCATTTCTCCTCCCGAAGTATTCCAGAATTTTCCTAGTAACTCCCGCATCTTGTGACTTTGTAGTTACACATGCAGTTTTTGCTCTTTCATTTTTCCTCATTATATTCAGGATCTTTTCTAGGTTTATCATTAAATGGGTTTTATCTTCTGTTGTTCTGCCTCCATCTTCAGTAGCAATGATATAAATGAATCTCTTGCATTTTTTGTTTTCCATATCTTCTCCCACTATTTCATTTGCTGTTATGCTACATAGCATTCTTCCTGCTTGTAGTCTACCTTCTTGTATTGCTTTTAAAATCTGCGGGTTTGTATATAAAAGCTTATTCATAAGCTTCCCTTCTTTATCATCTGTCCCTTTAGTGATGATGATTAGGTCTTCGCCTTCATCCTTTAGCACTTCACCTTTTACCAGCTGGCTGTTTGTATACACCTCTTGTGGCCAAATTTCTTCTGTTAGTCTATGTAATTCTTTCTCGCTTAGATCCTTATTTAATTCGTTATTTATTTCCACAGTTTTCCATTGCCTTTCTAATATCTTCTTATCAATTGTCTGAATGCTTGCATCAGTAGTTTCTTTGACTCTTTTCTTTGCATTATCTGCGAGCTCTTCCAAAATTTCAGGTATGAAATTCATTGTCCCAGGTATTCTTTTCATATAATCATCAAGTGTTCTAATGGCGTCCTTTATTTCCTTTTTAGTATTTGGAATATCTTTTATTACCTTGCACAGTACTGCAATTTCCTTCGCCATTTTCTGCATTAACTCCTGATGCATATTGTGTTCTTGCTCTGCTTTTTGAAGAAACAAATCTTGCTCTTCTCTACTCCTCAGTTTCTCAGGAGTCTCCAATCGTTTCCTTTTAGTCTCCCTGATCACATTTTCCTTGTCAGGTTCAGTTGTACCGGGCTTGCTTAATTCACTCTGCGCTGTACCTAAGGTACTTTGAGAAGCAGTGACCAAGTTCATACTGGCAGTTGAAATACGTCGCTGAGGGGGAGATCGTCCAATTAAAGGTCGTCTTCTGAAAGGATCATAATTCCCTTCAAGGTGATCTATTCCTTGTTCTAGTGTTTCACATTCCATTTCACTTGTTCCAGTAGCATTATCTTGCATCCCGGCCTGGTTTCCCACCGTAGACACATGGCAGTAGCTGGTTGACGGTCGGGTGGGGCCTGCCCTCTCACCACCATTCCCGAACGGTTCTGGGGATCCGACGCCCCTGTCCCGTAAACTAAGCTCTTCTGTAGACCTTTCCATATTTTCAATTATAATACATGTCCAATTTCTTAGCCGGTCGGCACCATAAATCCAGCCTAGCCAGAGCCCTGTTAGCCGTCCAAGATATTAGTTTGGACGTTGCCCGCCCCACACGTGGCCGATGTAGCATGCCGGACGTAGGGTTGGTCTTTGTGGGGCTAGTGGAAGTAGTGGAAGTGGTGTTAGTAGTGGTAGTAGTTGTAGTAGTGGAAGTAGTGGAAGTAATAGAAGTAGTGGTAGTAGTGGAAGTAGTGGAAGTAGTGGCAGTAGTGGAAGTAGTGGAAGTAGTGGAAGTAGTGGAAGTAGTGGAAGTAGTGGTAGTAATGGAAGTGGTGGTAGTAGTGGAAGTAGTGGAAGTAGGGGAAGTAGTGGAAGTAGTGGAAGTAGTGGAAGTAGTGGAAGTAGTGGTAGTAGTGGTAGTAGTGGAAGTAGTGGAAGTAGTGGAAGTAGTGGAAGTAGTGGTAGTAGTGTTAGTAATAGTAGTAGTGGAAGTAGTGGTAGTAGTGGAAGTAGTGGAAGTAGTGGAAGTAGTGGTACTAGTGGAAGTAGTGGAAGTAGTGGAAGTAGTGGTACTAGTGGAAGTAGTGGTAGTAGTGGAAGTAGTGGAAGTAGTGGTAGTAGTGGAAGGAGTGGAAGTAGTGTTAGTATTGGAAGTAGTGGAAGTAGTGGTAGTAGTGTTAGTAGTGGTAGTAGTTGTAGTAGTGGAAGTAGTGGAAGTAGTTGAAGTAGTGGAAGTAGTGCTAGTAGTGGAAGTAGTGGAAATAGTGTTAGTATTGGAGGTAGTGGAAGTAGTGGAAGTAGCGGAAGTAGTGGTAGTAGGGGAAGTAGTGGAAGTGGTGTTAGTAGTGGTAGTAGTTGTAGTAGTGGAAGTAGTGGAAGTAATGGAAGTAGTGGTAGTAGTGGAAGTAGTGGAAGTAGTGGCAGTAGTGGAAGTAGTGGAAGTAGTGGAAGTGGTGGTAGTAGTGGAAGTAGTGGAAGTAGTGGTAGTAGTGGAAGTAGTGGAAGTAGTGGAAAGAATGGCAGTAGTGGTAGTAGTGGAAGTAATGGAACTAGTGGTAGTAGTGGCAGTAGTGGAAGTAGTGGAAGTAATGGCAGTAGTGGCAGTAGTGGAAGTAATGGTAGTAGTGGAAGTAGTGGAAGTAGTGGAAGTAGTGGCAGTAGTGGTAGTAGTGGAAGTAATGGAAGTAGTGGTAGTAGTGGAAGTAGTGGAAGTAGTTGTAGTAGTGGAAGTAGTGGAAGTAGTGGAAGTAGTGGTAGTAGTGGAAGTAGTGGAAGTAGTGGAAGTAGTGGTAGTAGTGGAAGTAGTGGAAATAGTGTTAGCATTGGAAGTAGTGGAAGTAGTGGAAGTAGTGGTAGTAGTGGAAGTAGTGGAAGTGGTGTTAGTAGTGGTAGTAGTTGTAGTAGTGGAAGTAGTGGAAGTAATGGAAGTAGTGGTAGTAGTGGAAGTAGTGGAAGTAGTGGCAGTAGTGGAAGTAGTGGAAGTAGTGGAAGTAGTGGAAGTAGTGGTAGTAATGGAAGTGGTGGTAGTAGTGGAAGTAGTGGAAGTAGTGGAAGGAGTGGTAGTAATGGAAGTAGTGGTAGTAGTGGAAGTAGTGGAAGTAGTGGTAGTAGTGGAAGTAGTGGAAGTAGTGGAAGTAGTGGAAGTAGTGGTAGTAGTGGAAGTAGTGGAAGTAGTGGAAGTAGTGGTAGTAGTGTTAGTAATAATAGTAGTGGAAGTAGTGGTAGTAGTGGAAGTAGTGGAAGTAGTGGAAGTAGTGGTACTAGTGGAAGGAGTGGAAGTAGTGGAAGTAGTGGAAGTAGTGGAAGTAGTGGAAGTAGTGGTAGTAGTGGAAGTAGTGGAAGTAGTGTTAGTATTGGAAGTAGTGGAAGTAGTGGTAGTAGTGTTAGTAGTGGTAGTAGTTGTAGTAGTGGAAGTAGTGGAAGTAGTGGAAGTAGTGGAAGTAGTGGAAGTAGTTGTAGTAGTGGAAGTAGTGGAAGTAGTGTTAGTATTGGAAGTAGTGGAAGTAGTGGTAGTAGTGTTAGTAGTGGTAGTAGTGGTAGTAGTGGAAGTAGTGGAAGTAGTGTTAGTAATGGAAGTAGTGGAAGTAGTGGTAGTAGTGTTAGTAGTGGTAGTAGTTGTAGTAGTGGAAGTAGTGGAAGTAGTGGAAGTAGTGGAAGTAGTGGAAGTAGTGGTAGTAGTGGAAGTAGTGGAAGTAGTGTTAGTATTGGAAGTAGTGGAAGTAGTGGTAGTAGTGTTAGTAGTGGTAGTAGTTGTAGTAGTGGAAGTAGTGGAAGTAGTGGAAGTAGTGGTAGTAGTGGAAGTAGTGGAAGTAGTGGAAGTAGTGGTTTTTTTTTTAATAGTAGGGGAAAATCCTCAAAGGACACCACTCTGTGTGGGAGTTGGGCTTCTACCAACTAAAATCCTCTACTTCCAGTCACATAGGACTTCGTCTCCTGAAACTGCTGGTGGCATTACTTCAGGAGACTGTGACACTCTGATGTTCCTTTTTACCTGTTTCAATTTATCAATTTTTTAATTATCTGTGTTTAAGTTGATCGTTATTGTATTGTCGTAACTATGTTTCTCCTTTAAAACTTCTTTTACAAGTGTAGTAATATTCTTCCAGTTGCTATTGCTGTGTAACATAAGACAAACTATGTTATCCACTGTTATTTTCCCTATTTTATCTTGAATGCGCATTCTCTTTTCCTTCCAGTTTGGACAACTGAATATATTGTGTTCTGGCGTATCATATTCCCCACACCGTAGACATGTGTCGGTTGAAGCCAGACCAAAAGGGTACAGGTAGCTTCTAAAGCATCCGTGTCCGGATAAAAATTGTGTTTAAAAGTATTCGATCTGCCCGTGTTTTCTATCTGTCCATTTCTTTATGTCAGGTATCAACCTTTTTGTCCATTAGCCCGTTTTGACCTGTGCATTCCATTCAGACTGCCATTTCTTTAAAATATTTTCCTTCACTGTCCTGTAATTTCTGTTCCATTGTGCTCCATCCATGTGTCTTCTCTCTTCCACCAGTAGGTGTATCGGGATCATTCCTGCAATGACCTGGATTGCTTTGGTTGAGATAGTCCTGTATCCACTGGCTATTCTGATTGATATCTTCCTATATGGCCTTTCTATAAGTTTCCTATATGTGACCTTGTCTATCCATTCTCCCCAGATCTCCGCTCCGTATAGGATAATGGAATTCACTACACTGCCCAGAGTGCGTCTTTTGTCAGCCTTAGGCCCTCCCACATTTGGAATCAATCTGCTTAGAGCTCCCACGATCTTTTCTGCATTCTCTACAATACTTTCTATATGCGCCGACATGCTTAGGTTATGGCCCATCTGTATACCAAGGTAACTTATATTCTTTTTTTGATGTTATACGTATATCGTCGATTTTAACTGTGACCTCTCTTATGGTTCTTCGGCCTACTATAATTACGGCCTCGGTTTTTTGTGGCGCCAGTTTAAGCCCTTTCCCTGCCATCCAGGACTGAACTCTCTTTATAGACCAATCTATCCGGTCTTCCAGAATGTCTCTGTGTTCACCACAAATTACTAGGGCAAGGTCATCTGCATAGCCCACTATTGTTACTTGTTCCCCCATTTCCATTTTTAACACTCCATCATAATATATGTTCCACAATGTGGGTCCCAACACCGATCCTTGTGGTACACCACATGTCATATTTATTTTACCCTCCTCTCCTACCTGTATTTCTCTGTCATCCAGATAACTACAGATTAAGTTAATCAGATATGGTGTTACCTTTCGTCTCTCTAATTCTTGAACAATCCCCTTCCATGGTGCAGAACTAAAGGCATTTTTAACGTCTAATGTTATTAGAACCACATATTTATCTGCCCTTGTTGTTGCCTCTTCTGCTATGCGTAGCACAGCTTGAATTGCGTCTATTGTAGACCTTCCCCGTCTAAAACCACACTGTTTAGACGATAGTCCTTCTCCTTGCTCAATTTCTTTTATTAATCTTATATTTATTATCCGTTCGAATAGTTTTCCAATAACATTTAATAGACATATAGGTCTATAAGACTTTTTCCCTTCATTTTTTCTAGGCTTCTCTATCAAAACCAATTTGCGTATTTTACAGTTTTTAGGGAATTCTCCTGATTTAAGGAGATTGATTACTGTATCTACTAGTATCTCCGGTTTTTGCATAGCTATAGCCTTTATCACCTCTGGCGGTATTCCGTCGGGTCCTGCTGCTTTTTTAGCTTTTATGCTACGTCCAGCAGTTATGATATCATTGGAAGTAGTGGTAGTAGTGGAAGTAGTGGAAGTAGTGGAAGTAGTGGAATTAGTGGAAGTAGTGGTAGTAGTGGAAGTAGTGGAAGTAGTGGAAGTAGTGGAAGTAGTGGAAGTAGTGGAAGTAGTGGAAGTAGTGGAAGTAGTGGTAGTAGTGTTAGTAGTGGTAGTAGTTGTAGTAGTGGAAGTAGTGGAAGTAGTGGAAGTAGTGGTAGTAGTGGAAGTAGTGGAAGTAGTGGAAGTAGTGGAAGTAGTGGAAGTAGTGGAAGTAGTGGAAGTAGTGGAAGTAGTGGAAGTAGTGGAAGTAGTGGAAGTGGTGTTAGTAGTGGTAGTGTTAGTAGTGGAAGTAGTGGAACTAGTGGAAGTAGTGGAAGTAGTGGAAGTAGTGTTGGTATTGGAAGTAGTGGAAGTAGTGGAAATAGTGGAAGTAGTGGAAGTAGTGGAAGTAGTGGTAGTGTTAGTAGTGGAAGTAGTGGAAGTAGTGGAAATAGTGGAGTTAGTGGAAGTAGTGGAAGTAGTGGAAGTAGTGGAAGTAGTGGAAGTAGTGTTAGTAGTGGAAGTAGTGGAACTAGTGGAAGTAGTGGAACTAGTGAAAGTAGTGGAAGTAGTGGAAGTAGTGTTAGTAGTGTTAGTAGTGGTAGTAGTGGAAGTAGTGGAAGTAGTGTTAGTATTGGAAGTAGTGGAAGTAGTGAAAGTAGTGGTAGTAGTGGTAGTAGTGGAAGTAGTGGAAGTGGTGTTAGTAGTGGTAGTAGTTGTAGTAGTGGAAGCAGTGGAAGTTGTGTTAGTATTGGAAGTATTGGAAGTAGTGGAAGTAGTGGAAGTAGTGGAAGTAGTGGTAGTAGTTGTAGTAGTGGAAGTAGCGGAAGTAGTGGAAGTAATGGAGGTAGTGGTAGTAGTGGAAGTAGTGGAAGTAGTGGTAGTAGTGGAAGTAGTGGAAGTAGTGGAAGTAGTGGAAGTAGTGGAAGTAGTGGTAGTAATGGAAGTAGTGGAAGTAGTGGAAGTAGTGGTAGTAATGGAAGTAGTGGTAGTAGTGGAAGTATTGAAAGTAGTGGTAGTAGTGGAAGTAGTGGAAGTAGTGGAAGTAGTGGAAGTAGTGGAAGTAGTGGAAGTAGTGGTAGAAATGGAAATAGTGGTAGTAGTGGAAGTAGAGGAAGTGGTGTTAGTAATGGTAGTAGTTGTAGTAGTGGAAGTAGTGGAAGTATTGTTAGTATTGGAAGTAGTGGAAGTAGTGGGAGTAGTGGAAGTAGTGGAAGTAGTGGTAGTAGTGGAAGTAGTGGAAGTAGTGTTAGTATTGGAAGTAGTGGAAGTAGTGGTAGTAGTGGAAGTAGTGGAAGTAGTGTTAGTATTGGAAGTAGTGGAAGTAGTGTAAGTAGTGGAAGTAGTGGTAGTAGTGGAAGTAGTGGAAGTAGTGTTAGTATTGGAAGTAGTGGAAGTAGTGGTAGTAGTGGAAGTAGTGGAAGTAGTGGAAGTAGTGGAAGTAGTGTTAGTAGTGGTAGTAGTTGTAGTAGTGGAAGTAGTGGAAGTAGTGTTAGTAGTGGAAGTAGTGGTAGTTGTGGAAGTAGTGGAAGTAGTGGAAGTAGTGGAAGTAGTGGAAGTAGTGGAAGTAGTGTTAGTAGTGGTAGTAGTTGTAGTAGTGGAAGTAGTGGAAGTAGTGGAAGTAGTGGAAGTAGTGGAAGTAGTGGTAGTAGTGGAAGTAGTGGAAGTAGTGGAAGAAGTGGAAGTAGTGGAAGTAGTGGAAGTAGTGTTAGTAGTGGTAGTAGTTGTAGTAGTGGAAGTAGTGGAAGTAGTGTTAGTAGTGGAAGTAGTTGTAGTAGTGGAAGTAGTGGAAGTAGTGGAAGTAGTGGAAGTAGTGTTAGTAGTGGAAGTAGTGGAAGTAGTTTTTTTTTTCCTACGGGAAAAATCCCTCATGGCCGTTATTCTAACGAGTGGGACTCTAACCAACTAAAAATCCCCTGTGTGAATTAAATTGAGTACTTCTTCTTGGAACTGCCCAGGCGGCATTACTTCAAGAAGAGGAGATTCAAGATGGTAACCATAGTCTCAGTGGTATAAGTAAGTCTTAAATATCATCCATTTCCCGGCGCTTGCGGGATAAAATCTCTTGGGCCAATTTGCTAACCACCTTCCAGTTCTCATGAGATGTTAACATGTGAGTAACTACTTGAGAAGGCGTAAACGTTCCCAGCTTGAACTCTGCAGGTATACGTAGATGTTGCCATCTGACACATTCAAAGAATGTGTGTTCCACTGTGTCAACTTTGCCACAGTAAATACACTTTTTCGGTGGCACTTATTCCAAAGCGATACAGATAAGCTTGGAAGCATCCATGACCCGTGAGGAACTGTGTCAGGTAAAAGTTCACGTATCCTCTCCGAGGTGAATACCAGGGTTTGATGTCTGGAATTAAGCGCTTAGTCCAGTGGGCGGTTCCGTCATCCGAGTCCCATGCTTCCTGCCATTGATCTAATAATTGCTGTCTGGCCTCGTCTCTTCTGATGTCGTTCTGCTCTCTTAGGAGGCGTTCTGTAGCCAGCAAAGTTATTGGAGGCGTTCTGGCCAAGACCAATAATGCTTTAGTAGAGGTGGTGCGATATGCGCTGGTTATTCTCATTGCAACCTTTCGTTGCACGCTGAGGAGCCGTGTGATGTAAATCTGTCTCTCCAGTGCCTTGCGCCAGATCCCCACTCCATAAAGCAAGATGGATGTGACAACAGAGAAGAGCAGCCTACGACTGCTTTCTTTAGGGCCTCCAATATTTGGCATAATTCTGCTCAAATAAGCTACAGCCTTGTTTGCCTTTGTGACGGTGGAGCGCACGTGAATACCCATATACATGTTCCGGTCCAGATGGATTCCTAAATATTTCAGGGAATTTTGACTCTGGATCTGCAAAGTGCCAAGCTGAAGGTGGATTGTTTGAAGCTTGCAACCACCTACCAGAATTACTGCTTCAGTTTTATTTGGCGCCAATTCCAGTTTCTTGGATGTCAGGGAACGATCTAGGGTAGCTAGAGCGACATTAGCTGCTAATTCCAATGAGGGCCCATCCTTTGCTATAACGGTAAATGCCAGGTCGTCAGCATATGCTGTAAGAGTTATCTCTGGAGGCATGGGTAATCGTAGGATTTTATCAAAATAAACGTTCCACAAGGTAGGGCTTAAGACCGAGCCCTGAGGGACACCACATGTCATGTATATCTTACTATAATTGCCCACTAGTAGAAGCCGATCATCTAGGTAGTTTGCCAATATGTTGTACAAGTATGGAGCTATTTGCCTAGAACTAAGCTCCGATAAAATTCCTCCCCACGGTGCAGAGTTGAAGGCATTTCGGACGTCCAGAGTGATTAGAGCACATTTTGACCTTTGGTAGCGGGGCTGAGAATGGACTTGCTCCGCGAGTTTCTTGACTGTGTCCAGGGCGGAGAGAGTGGAACGTCCTGCTCGAAAGCCGTGTTGTGCATCAGCAAATCCACCTGTTCGCTCAATTTCAGGGACGAGTCGTCCCAATATAAGTCGTTCAAATACTTATCTCGTCTGGGGTCACAGGGTACTTAGTCCAGGAGATAAAAGAATGCGTAGGGAAGAGAGTTCTGGCTATCTCTAGTTGACGGTCATCGGTTAACTGTATCTGTGACGATGCTCGGAGTTTCCTGGTAACAAGCTTATAGCCGAAACCCCATAAGTCGTTGTCAATTTCGTTAATTATGGCCTGCCAAGCATTGTGTTTGGCTTCCTTTATGGCCTCCTTGAGAAGTGTTCGGCTGGCACGGTACTGCTCCAAGCATAGATGTTTGCGGTCTTCATCACCTCTCCTATTCGCTCTAACCATCGCTCTTCTCATCTGTAGAGTTTGTCGACGTTTATCAGCAATACCATTTGACCACCAATATGCAGGTTTGGGAAATGGTCTGGTCGACTTTCGAGGAGATGTGATGTCACAGGCTTGTTGTATAATCCGGGAGAACTGCTGAGCTGTAAGAGTTCCTGTTTCATAAGGAATTAGTAGGCGGCCGACTTCTTCAACCAGTGTGACAATCTTATGCGGCGAAATCCGCCATCCGATATGCGTGGAGTTTCTCGAAAGAGGAGGACTAGCTACGGTAACATCGAACATGATGTATTGATGGTAGCTTAGAGTCTCCATTTCCAGAACTTTCCAGTGTAGAATCTTTTGCGAGAGGGTATGGGTACTAAAAGTAAGATCAATAAAGGATGCACTGTCGCGTCGGATAAAGGTGGGAGTTGTTCCTCGATTGTGCACAACTAAATCCTCTTCAGCAAGCCATTCAGCCAATACACGGCCTCTGGCGTCTTCAACTGGTGAACCCCATATGGGTGATCTGGCATTAAAATCGCCACCCACGATAATTTCTTTAGAATGGCGACGCATGTCTGTGCGTAATTTATAAAGAAAACGATTGAACTGAGCTAGATCGATGTTGGGTGATATGTAACAACCATAAATGAGGAATGAGGGTAGTTCTAGCCAGACAAATCCTGGTCCTGCACCCCTGTTCACTATAGATAAAGAAATATTACACAGGCGTATAGCAATATCAGCATCATTGTCAGTAAGCCATAGAGTGGGTTCGGTTTTGAGTCGGTTAGGCTCTGCCATGATAATGATGTCACTATTAGTTTCTGATGCCACATGACAAAGTAAGTCCATGGCCTCGCGACCACGAACGATATTAGTTTGTAATGCCCGGATAATATTTGGTGGTTTAGCAGCAGTATGAAACTTGACCGTGTTGGGGGCCACATTCTGTGAGTCAGGTATCAGTTGGGAAGATGTCATGGTGACGTACGGAGACGTTGGACTCGAGCAGCATTCACCAACTTGCGATATTTGGGACAACGTTGTGTGCCTACTCTGTGTCCCGGAATATCACACATTAGACAATAGGGGTCGGAGGTACAGTTCACGGCTAAGTGGCCATCTTTTCCACAGTTGAGACAAGCATTTCTTCTATCAGGGCCGTTGCAGGTATGTGCACGATGTCGAAATCCTTGACAGTGAAAACACCGTGGAATAAAAACCCGTTCCTGGACCTTGCATTGACACCAACCAATGCGCACAGATCCTAACTGAGTGAGGCGGCGTCCCAATTCCAAAGGTAAGACAACCGTAGCTATCTGTCCTTCTGTCATGGTTGGTCTAAGAGAAGTTACCTTCACGTCTGCGGCATTTATTCCCAAAGCCTGAGAAATATATGTCTGAACCTCTGCTGTAGTGGTAATAGCATCAATGTCATGGATGTGGAGTATTTGGTCCGTTCGTCGGGAGCAGCGCACTGTCGTGTCTTTAAGGGATTGTGCAATGGCCTTCCTCAGTGGTTCAGCCTTGTCAGCTCCCCCATTAACAGTAAGAAGTAATTCTCCACCACGGGTCTTGCGAATTCGCTGCACCTCTACACCAACATCCTCCAATTTGACATTATTTTTAACGTCCTTCAGAAGTTCAGCATATGTTCTGTTTCCAGGATTTATAATAATCGCTCCTGTGTCTGGCCGTGAGGCTGTCGAGGTTGATTCAAAATGGGGTCTTCCTTTCCCATCGGCATTTATCATTTTCCGAGGTCGAGGGACGTGTAAGTAGACTGAGATATCGGTGTCTACGAAGGCATATTCCAATAACTTCCTAGTCACGTGGACATCACACCCAATCGGTAGAGCAAGACGGATCTTTCGTCTCCCATGTTTGTATGCCAAGGCACACAAACATTTAAAGCGCTCTTTTAACAGTTGGAGAGTGTCTCCTTTCTCTAGCGATATAGCCACAGAAAGCTTAAATATGTAGCGTTCCGTACTCCGGAAGCCTCCCTCCACCGGTACTTTAGAAATGGAGGAGAAGTAAGCCGCATTGGCGTAATCCTCATCTACGCTCACTAGATCCATTATTTCTGGATAACGTTCCTTAAAGAGTCGATTGATGCCTTGGCTCATGGAAGGGTCATCTGAGATAATGGCTAAGTCCTCTTCTGTACCTGCCAAAAGAGGATTCCCTTCCACAATTTCCACATTCTTGAATGTGCAAGGGGGCCAGAATCGATCCATCAATCCTTTCAGAGATTCTGGACTGTCTACGGTGGAAAAGGACGTTCTAATGCCAGAGGCAATCTGCTGTTCTATCTCCGAGCGGTACATTGCATTCAAATTACATAGATCCGCTAGTAGTAATTCAGGAGCCGTTTGCACTCCAATGGATTGTGACCGAATGGGAGTATCATTCACTTTCGAACTAGCTAGTGGGACACTATTTTTCTTACTATCAGCTTCCTTCCACCTTTCCAATATTGTTGCAGCCATTTGCTCAACACTTCTTATACCATGTTTAATGTCTGCTTTGGTACTTGGAGTCTTTCTCACCAATTCTGACAGATCCTTACAGTATTTAAACATTTGTCCAGCTAATGCTCTTAATTCATCCATATATGTTTGATACTCATTTGTTTTTACATCTGTGTTTTTCAAGGATGTATCATATAGGTTAGTACTATCTTTATCATAATTTGTAGTACTTTCTCCTTTGGTTTTAGCTTCAGTTTCACTTGATGTTTTAATTGCTGCACTCGGCATAGAATCCTTCTTCTGTAAGTCTGTTTTTTCGTAATTTTCCATCGCAACTAATGGGTGTAGAATATCATCATCCATTTCATTAGCCTTGTTAGAGCTAAATGCGTCGTAAAAGATATTATTTTTGGGTCTTCAACACCCAACAGGTGTAATATCTCACTTCCACTTACAATTCTAGTAATTCCTTTGCACATTGAAAAGATTATGCACAGAAATATGACGATATTAGCGTAATATACGCGCAAGAAGTTCAAATATGTCGTGTTTAACCAACAAAAATCGTACTTACTATTAAGATGGTCAAATAGCGATAACTCTCAAACAAAACTAACTACCATCACTTCCGTTGATTAAACACATAACATAATTGATTAATAGCACTATACACACACAAATACACACAAATTGATTCTATTTTGAAAGAAATTCGGAGCATATAACACAAGCCAATGTATAGCACAATGCAAGGCCCCCTGTAGTAGTCAGTGGAAGTAGTGGAAGTAGTGGTAGTAGTTGTAGTAGTGGAAGTAGTGTTAGTATTGGAAGTAGTGGAAGAGTTGTGGAAGTAGTGGAAGTAGTGGTAGTAGTTGTAGTAGTGGAAGTAGTGGAAGTAGTGGAAGTAGTGTTAGTAGTGGTAGTAGTTGTAGTAGTGGAAGTAGTGGAAGTAGTGTTAGTATTGGAAGTAGTGGAAGTAGTGGAAGTAGTGGAAGTAGTGGAAGTAGTGGAAGTAGTGGAAGTAGTGGAAGTAGTGGTAGTAGTGGAAGTAGTGGAAGTGGTGTTAGTAGTGGTAGTAGTTGTAGTAGTGGAAGTAGTGGAAGTAGTGGAAGTAATGGAAGTAGTGGTAGTAGTGGAAGTAGTGGAAGTAGTGGTAGTAGTGGAAGTAGTGGAAGTAGTGGAAGTAGTGGAAGTAGTGGTAGTAATGGAAGTAGTGGTAGTAGTGGAAGTAGTGGAAGTAGTGGAAGTAGTGGTAGTAATGGAAGTAGTGGTAGTAGTGGAAGTAGTGGAAGTAGTGGTAGTAGTGGAAGTAGTGGAAGCAGTGGAAGCAGTGGAAGTAGTGGAAGTAGTGGAAGTAGTGGTAGAAATGGAAGTAAGTGGTAGTAGTGGTAGTAGTGGAAGTAGAGGAAGTGGTGTTAATAGTGGTAGTAGTTGTAGTAGTGGAAGTAGTGGAAGTAGTGTTAGTATTGGAAGTAGTGGAAGAGTTGTGGAAGTAGTGGAAGTAGTGGTAGTAGTTGTAGTAGTGGAAGTAGTGGAAGTAGTGGAAGTAGTGTTAGTAGTGGTAGTAGTTGTAGTAGCGGAAGTAGTGGAAGTAGTGTTAGTATTGGAAGTAGTGGAAGTAGTGGAAGTAGTGGAAGTAGTGGAAGTAGTGGAAGTAGTGGTAGTAGTGGAAGTAGTGGAAGTGGTGTTAGTAGTGGTAGTAGTTGTAGTAGTGGAAGTAGTGGAAGTAGTGGAAGTAATGGAAGTAGTGGTAGTAGTGGAAGTAGTGGATGTAGTGGTAGTAGTGGAAGTAGTGGAAGTAGTGGAAGTAGTGGAAGTAGTGGTAGTAATGGAAGTAGTGGTAGTAGTGGAAGTAGTGGAAGTAGTGGAAGTAGTGGTAGTAATGGAAGTAGTGGTAGTAGTGGAAGTAGTGGAAGTAGTGGTAGTAGTGGAAGTAGTGGAAGCAGTGGAAGCAGTGGAAGTAGTGGAAGTAGTGGTAGAAATGGAAGTAGTGGTAGTAGTGGTAGTATTGGAAGTAGAGGAAGTGGTGTTAGTAATGGTAGTAGTTGTAGTAGTGGAAGTATTGTTAGTTTTGGAAGTAGTGGAAGTAGTGGAAGTAGTGGTAGTAGTTGTAGTAGTGGAAGTAGTGGAAGTCGTTGTAGTAGTGGAAGTAGTGGAAGTAGTGGAAGTAGTGGTAGTAGTTGTAGTAGTGGAAGTAGTGGAAGTAGTGGAAGTAGTGTTTGTAGTGGTAGTAGTTGTAGTAGTGGAAGTAGTGGAAGTAGTGTTAGTATTGGAAGTAGTGGAAGTAGTGGAAGTAGTGGAAGTAGTGGAAGTAGTGGAAGTAGTGGAAGTAGTGGATGTAGGGATGTAGTGGTAGTAGTGGTAGTAGTGGAAGTAGTTTTTTTTTTCTAGGGGAAAAATCCCTCATGGACGTTATTCTAACGAGTTGGACTCTAACCAACTAAAAAACCCCTGTGTGAATCAAATTGAGTACTTCTTCTTGGAACTGACAAGGCGGCATTACTTCAAGAAGAGGACATTCAAGATGGTAAACAAAGCCTCAGTGGTATGAGTAAGTCTTAAATATCACCCATCTCCCGGCGCTTGCGGGATAAAATCTCTTGGGCCAATTTGCTAACCACCTTCCAATTCTCATAAGATGTTAACATGTGAGTAACTACTTGAGAAGGCGTAAACGTTCCCAGCTTGAACTCTGCAGGTATACGTAAATGTTGCCATCTGACACATTCAAAGAATGTGTTCCACTGTGTCAACTTTGCCACAGTAAATACATTCTTCGGTGGCAGTTATTCCAAAGCGATACAGATAAGCTTGGAAGCATCCATGAACTGTGAGGAACTGTGTCAGGTAGAAGTTCACGTATCCTCTCCGACGTGAATACCAGGGTTTGATGTCTGGAATTAAGCGCTTAGTCCAGTGGGCGGTTCCATCATCCGAGTCCCATGCTTCCTGCCATTGATCTAATAATTGCTGTCTGGCCTCATCTCTTCTGATGTCGTTCTGCTCTCTTATTAGGCGTTCTGTAGCCAGCAAAGTTATTGGAGGCGTTCTGGCCAAGACCAATAATGCTTTAGTAGAGGTGGTGCGATATGCGCTGGTTATAGTGGAAGTAGTGGAAGTAGTGGAAGTAGTGGAAGTAGTGGAAGTAGTGGTAGTAGTGGAAGTAGTGGAAGTAGTGGAAGTAGTGGAAGTAATGGAAGTAGTGGAAGTAGTGGAAGTAGTGGTAGTAGTGGTAGTAGTGGAAGTAGTGGAAGTAGTGGAAGTAGTGGAAGTAGTGGTAGTAGTGGAAGTAGTGGAAGTAGTGGAAGTAGTGGAAGTAGTGTTAGTATTGGAAGTAGTGGTAGTAGTGGAAGTAGTGGAAGAAGTGGAAGTAGTGGAAGTAGTGGAAGTAGTGGAAGTAGTGGTAGTAGTGGAAGTAGTGTTAGTGGTGGAAGTAGTGGAAGTAGTGGAAGTAGTGGTAGTAGTGGTAGTAGTGGAAGTAGTGGAAGTAGTGGAAGTAGTGGAAGTGGTGTTAGTAGTGGTAGTGTTAGTAGTGGAAGTAGTGGAACTAATGGAAGTAGTGGAAGTAGTGTTAGTATTGGAAGTTGTGGAAGTAGTGGAAATAGTGGAAGTAGTGGAAGTAGTGGAAGTAGTGGAAGTAGTGGAAGTAGTGGAAGTAGTGTTAGTAGTGGAAGTAGTGGAACTAGTGGAAGTAGTGGAAGTAGTGGAACTAGTGGAAGTAGTGGAAGTAGTGGAAGTAGTGTTAGTAGTGTTAGTAGTGGTAGTAGTGGAAGTAGTGAAAGTAGTCGTAGTAGTGGTAGTAGTGGAAGTAGTGGAAGTGGTGTTAGTAGTGGTAGTAGTTGTAGTAGTGGAAGTAGTGGAAGTAGTGGAAGTAGTGGAAGTAGTGGAAGTAGTGGAAGTAGTGGTAGTAGTGGAAGTAGTGGAAGTGGTGTTAGTAGTGGTAGTAGTTGTAGTAGTGGAAGTAGTGGAAGTAGTGGAAGTAATGGAAGTAGTGGTAGTAGTGGAAGTAGTGGAAGTAGTGGTAGTAGTGGAAGTAGTGGAAGTAGTGGAAGTAGTGGAAGTAGTGGAAGTAGTGGAAGTAGTGGAAGTAGTGGTAGAAATGGAAGTAGTGCAAGTAGTGGAAGTAGTGGAAGTAGTGGAAGTAGTGGTAGTAGTTTTTTTTTTTTTCCTAGGGGAAAAATCCCTCATGGACGTTATTCTAACGAGTTGGACTCTAACCAACTAAAAAACCCCTGTGTGAATCAAATTGAGTACTTCTTCTTGGAACTGCCCAGGCGGCATTACTTCAAGAAGAGGAGATTCAAGATGGTAACCAAAGTCTCAGTGGTATGAGTAAGTCTTACATATCACCCATTTCCCGGCGCTTGCGGGATAAAATCTCTTGGGCCAATTTGCTAACCACCTTCCAATTCTCATGAGATGTTAACATGTGAGTAACTACTTGAGAAGGCGTGAACGTTCCCAGCTTGAATTCTACAGGTATACGTAGATGTTGCCATCTGACACATTCAAAGAATGTGTGTTCCACTGTGTCAACTTTGCCACAGTAAATGCATTCTTCGGTGGCACTTATTCCAAAGCGATACAGATAATCTTGGAAGCATCCATGACCTGTGAGGAACTGTGTCAGGTAGAAGTTCACGTATCCTCTCCGACGTGAATACCAGGGTTTGATGTCTGGAATTAAGCGCTTAGTCCAGTGGGCGGTTCCGTCATCCGAGTCCCATGCTTCCTGCCATTGATCTAATAGTTGCTGTCTGGCCTCATCTCTTCTGATGTCGTTCTGCTCTCTTAGGAGGCGTTCTGTAGCCAGCAAAGTTATTGGAGGCGTTCTGGCCAAGACCAATAATGCTTTAGTAGAGGTGGTGCGATATGCGCTGGTTATTCTAATTGCAACCTTTCGTTGCACGCTGAGGAGCCGTGTGATGTAAATCTGTCTCTCCAGTGCCTTGCGCCAGATCCCCACTCCATAAAGCAAGATGGATGTGACAACAGAGAAGAGCAGCCTACGACTGCTTTCTTTAGGGCCTCCAATATTTGGCATAATTCTGCTCAAATAAGCTACAGCCTTGTTTGCCTTTGTGACGGTGGAGCGCACGTGAATACCCATATACATGTTCCGGTCCAGATGGATTCCTAAGTATTTCAGGGAATTTTGACTCTGGATCTGCAAAGTGCCAAGCTGAAGGTGGATTGTTTGAAGCTTGCAACCACCTACCAGAATTACTGCTTCAGTTTTATTTGGCGCCAATTCCAGTTTCTTGGATGTCAGGGAACGATCTAGGGTAGCTAGTGCGACATTAGCTGCTAATTCCAATGAGGCCCCATCCTTGGCTATAACGGTCAATGCCAGGTCGTCAGCATATGCTGTAAGAGTTATTTCTGGAGGCATGGGTAATCGTAGGATTTTATCAAAATAAACGTTCCACAAGGTAGGGCTTAAGACCGAGCCCTGAGGGACACCACATGTCATGTATATCTTACTATAATTGCCCACTAGTAGAAGCCGAACATCTAGGTAGTTTGCCAATATGTTGTACAAGTATGGAGCTATTTGCCTAGAACTAAGCTCCGATAAAATTCCTCCCCACGGTGCAGAGTTGAAGGCATTTCGGACGTCCAGAGTGATTAGAGCACATTTTGACCTTTGGTAGCGGGGCTGAGAATGGACTTGCTCCGCGAGTTTCTTGACTGTGTCCAGGGCGGAGAGAGTGGAACGTCCTGCTCGAAAGCCGTGTTGTGCATCAGCAAATCCACCTGTTCGCTCAATTTCAGGGAGGAGTCGTCCCAATATAAGTCGTTCAAATACTTTGCCTATAACATTGAGCAAACAAATCGGCCGATATTTAGATGGTTCATGCTCACGATGGGGTTTTTCTAGCAATAAAAGGCGTGCCATCTTCCATTCAGACGGGAAAGTGCCAGTCTTCAGGAGGTTGTTAAATACTTCCAAACATCTATTAGGGTATTTCCGGATGATCGCCTTTATTACTGAAGGGATCACACCGTCCGGTCCTGGCGCTCTATTATCTTTAATTTTGGTCAAAGCTTCTGTCAGTTCCATAATGGTAAACGGGGGTATCTCGTCTGGGGTCACAGGGTACTTAGCCCAGGAGATAAAAGCATGCGTAGGAAAGAGAGTTCTGGCTATCTCTAGTTGACGGTCATCGGTTAACTGTATCTGTGACGATGCTCGGAGTTTCCTGGTAATAAGCTTATAGCCGAAACCCCATAAGTCATTGTCAATTTCGTTAATTATGGCCTGCCAAACATTGTGTTTGGCTTCCTTTATGGCCTCCTTGAGAAGTGTTCGGCTGGCACGGTACTGCTCCAAGCATAGATGTTTGCGGTCTTCATCACCTCTCCTATTCGCTCTAACCATCGCTCTTCTCATCTGTAGAGTTTGTCGACGTTTATCAGCAATATCATTTGACCACCAATATGCAGGTTTGCGAAATGGTCTGGTCGACTTTCGAGGAGATGTGATGTCACAGGCTTGTTGTATAATCCGGGAGAACTGCTGAGCTGTAAGAGTTCCTGTTTCATAAGGAATTAGTAGGCGGCCGACTTCTTCAACCAGTGTGACAATCTTATGCGGTGAAATCCGCCATCCGATATGCGTGGAGTTTCTCGAAAGAGGAGGACTAGCTACGGTAACATCGAACATGATGTATTGATGGTAGCTTAGAGTCTCCATTTCCAGAACTTCCCAGTGTAGAATCTTTTGCGAGAGGGTATGGGTACTAAAAGTAAGATCAATAAAGGATGCACTGTCGCGTCGGATAAAGGTGGGAGTTGTTCCTCGATTGTGCACAACTAAATCCTCTTCAGCAAGCCATTCAGCCAATACACGGCCTCTGGCGTCTTCAACTGGTGAACCCCATATGGGTGAATGGCATTAAAATCGCCACCCACGATAATTTCTTTAGAATGGCGACGCATGTCTGTGCGTAATTTATAAAGAAAACGATTGAACTGAGCTAGATCGATGTTGGGTGATATGTAACAACCATAAATGAGGAATGAGGGTAGTTCTAGCCAGACAAATCCTGGTCCTGCACCCCTGTGGTGGTAGTAGTGGAAGTAGTGGAAGTAGTGGAAGTAGTGGAAGTAGTGGAAGTAGTGGAAGCAGTGGAAGTAGTGGTAGTAATGGAAGTAGTGGTAGTAGTGGAAGTAGTGGAAGTAGTGGAAGTAGTGGAAGTAGTGGAAGTAGTGGAAGTAGTGGAAGTAGTGGAAGTAGTGGAAGTAGTGGAAGTAGTGGAAGTAGTGGTAGTAGTGGAAGTAGTGGAAGTGGTGTTAGTAGTGGTAGTAGTTATAGTAGTGGAAGTAGTGGAAGTAGTGGAAGTAATGGAAGTAGTGGTAGTAGTGGAAGTAGTGGAAGTAGTGGTAGTAGTGGAAGTAGTGGAAGTAGTGGAAGTAGTGGAAGTAGTGGAAGTAGTGGTAGTAATGGAAGTAGTGGTAGTAGTGGAAGTAGTGGAAGTAGTGGAAGTAGTGGTAGTAATGGAAGTAGTGGTAGTAGTGGAAGTAGTGGAAGTAGTGGAAGTAGTGGAAGTAGTGTTAGTATTGGAAGTAGTGGTAGTAGTGGAAGTAGTGGAAGTAGTGGAAGTAGTGGAAGTAGTGGAAGTAGTGGAAGTAGTGGTAGTAGTGGAAGTAGTGTTAGTAGTGGAAGTAGTGGAAGTAGTGGAAGTAGTGGTAGTAGTGGTAGTAGTGGAAGAAGTGGAAGTAGTGGAAGTAGTGGAACTGGTGTTAGTAGTGGTAGTGTTAGTAGTGGAAGTAGTGGAACTAGTGGAAGTAGTGGTAGTAGTTGTAGTAGTGGAAGTAGTGGAAGTAGTTGTAGTAGTGGAAGTAGTGGAAGTAGTGGTAGTAGTTGTAGTACTGGAAGTAGTGTTAGTAATGGAAGTAAGTGGTAGTAGTGGTAGTAGTGGAAGTAGAGGAAGTGGTGTTAATAGTGGTAATAGTTGTAGTAGTGGAAGTAGTGGAAGTAGTGTTAGTATTGGAAGTAGTGGAAGAGTTGTGGAAGTAGTGGAAGTAGTGGTAGTAGTTGTAGTAGTGGAAGTAGTGGAAGTAGTGGAAGTAGTGTTAGTAGTGGTAGTAGTTGTAGTAGTGGAAGTAGTGGAAGTAGTGTTAGTATTAGAAGTAGTGGAAGTAGTGGAAGTAATGGAAGAAGTGGTAGTAGTGGAAGTAGTGGAAGTGGTGTTAGTGGTGGTAGTAGTTGTAGTAGTGGAAGTAGTGGAAGTAGTGGAAGTAATGGAAGTAGTGGTAGTAGTGGAAGTAGTGGAAGTAGTGGTAGTAGTGGAAGTAGTGGAAGGAGTGGAAGTAGTGGAAGTAGTGGAAGTAGTGGTAGTAATGGAAGTAGTGGTAGTAGTGGAAGTAGTGGAAGTAGTGGAAGTAGTGGTAGTAATGGAAGTAGTGGTAGTAGTGGAAGTAGTGGAAGTAGTGGTAGTAGTGGAAGTAGTGGAAGTAGTGGAAGTAGTGGAAGTAGTGGAAGTAGTGGCAGTAGTGGTAGAAATGGAAGTAGTGGTAGTAGAGGTAGTAGTGGAAGTAGAGGAAGTGGTGTTAGTAATGGTAGTAGTTGTAGTAGTGGAAGTAGTGGAAGTATTGTTAGTTTTGGAAGTAGTGGAAGTAGTGGAAGTAGTGGTAGCAGTTGTACTAGTGGAAGTAGTGGAAGTAGTTGTAGTAGTGGAAGTAGTGTAAGTAGTGGAAGTAGTGGTAGTAGTTGTAGTAGTGGAAGTAGTGGAAGTAGTGGTAGTAGTTGTAGTAGTGTTAGTGTTGGAAGTAGTGGTAGTAGTTGTAGTAGTGGAAGTAGTGTTAGTAATGGAAGTAGGTGGTAGTATTGGAAGTAGAGGAAATGGTGTTAGTAGTGGTAGTAGTTGTAGTAGTGGAAGTAGTGGAAGTAGTGTTAGTATTGGAAGTAGTGGAAGAGTTGTGGAAGTAGTGGAAGTAGTGGTAGTAGTTGTAGTAGTGGAAGTAGTGGAAGTAGTGGAAGTAGTGTTAGTAGGGGAAGTAGTGGAAGTAGTGGTAGTAGTGGAAGTAGTGGAAGTAGTGGAAGTGGTGTTAGTAGTGGTAGTAGTTGTAGTAGTGGAAGTAGTGGAAGTAGTGGTAGTAGTGGAAGTAGTGGAAGTGGTGTT
Organism: Tenodera sinensis; assembly: GCA_030765045.1. Classification (NCBI taxonomy): domain Eukaryota; kingdom Metazoa; phylum Arthropoda; class Insecta; order Mantodea; family Mantidae; genus Tenodera; species Tenodera sinensis. The sequence continues at coordinate 214,357 of JAUKNM010000088.1, forward strand.
AGTAGTGGAAGTAGTTGTAGTAGTGGAAGTAGTGGAAGTAGTGGAAGTAATGGAGGTAGTGGTAGTAGTGGAAGTAGTGGAAGTAGTGGTAGTAGTGGAAGTAGTGGAAGTAGTGGAAGTAGTGGAAGTAGTGGAAGTAGTGGAAGTAGTGGAAGTAGTGGTAGAAATGGAAGTAGTGGAAGTAGTGGAAGTTGTGGAAGTAGTGGAAATAGTGGAAGTAGTGGAAGTAGTGGAAGTAGTGGAAGTAGTGGAAGTAGTGGAAGTAGTGTTAGTAGTGGAAGTAGTGGAGCTAGTGGAAGTAGTGGAAGTAGTGGAACTAGTGGAAGTAGTGGAAGTAGTGGAAGTAGTGTTAGTAGTGTTAGTAGTGGTAGTAGTGGAAGTAGTGGAAGTAGTGTTAGTATTGGAAGTAGTGGAAGTAGTGAAAGTAGTCGTAGTAGTGGTAGTAGTGGAAGTATAGGAAGTGGTGTTAGTAGTGGTAGTAGTTGTAGTAGTGGAAGTAGTGGAAGTAGTGGAAGTAGAGGAAGTAGTGGAAGTAGTGGAAGTAGTGGTGGTAGTGGAAGTAGTGGAAGTGGTGTTAGTAGTGGTAGTAGTTGTAGTAGTGGAAGTAGTGGAAGTAGTGGAAGTAGTGGTAGTAGTGGAAGTAGTGGAAGTGGTGTTAGTAGTGGAAGTAGTTGTAGTAGTGGAAGTAGTGGAAGTAATGGAGGTAGTGGTAGTAGTGGAAGTAGTGGAAGTAGTGGTAGTAGTGGAAGTAGTGGAAGTAGTGGAAGTAGTGGAAGTAGTGGAAGTAGTGGAAGTAGTGGAAGTAGTGGTAGAAATGGAAGTAGTGGAAGTAGTGGAAGTAGTGGTAGTAGTGGAAGTAGTGGAAGTAGTGGAAGTAGTGGAAGTAGTGGAAGCAGTGGAAGTAGTGGTAGTAATGGAAGTAGTGGTAGTAGTGGAAGTAGTGGAAGTAGTGGAAGTAGTGGAAGTAGTGGAAGTAGTTTAAGTAGTGGAAGTAGTGGAAGTAGTGGAAGTAGTGGAAGTAGTGGAAGTAGTGGAAGTAGTGGAAGTAGTGGTAGTAGTGAAAGTAGTGGAAGTAGTGGAAGTAGTGGAAGTAGTGGAAGCAGTGGAAGTAGTGGTAGTAATGGAAGTAGTGGTAGTAGTGGAAGTAGTGGAAGTAGTGGTAGTAATGGAAGTAGTGGTAGTAGTGGAAGTAGTGGAAGTAGTGGTAGTAGTGGAAGTAGTGGAAGTAGTGGAAGTAGTGTTAGTAGTGTTAGTGGTGGTAGTAGTGGAAGTAGTGGAAGTAGTGTTAGTATTGGAAGTAGTGGAAGTAGTGAAAGTAGTCGTAGTAGTGGTAGTAGTGGAAGTAGTGGAAGTGGTGATAGTAGTGGTAGTAGTTGTAGTAGTGGAAGTAGTGGAAGTAGTGGAAGTAGTGGAAGTAGTGGAAGTAGTGGAAGTAGTGGTAGTAGTGGAAGTAGTGGAAGTGGTGTTAGTAGTGGTAGTAGTTGTAGTAGTGGAAGTAGTGGAAGTAGTGGTAGTAGTGGAAGTAGTGGAAGTGGTGTTAGTAGTGGAAGTAGTTGTAGTAGTGGAAGTAGTGGAAGTAGTGGAAGTAGTGGAAGTAGTGGAAGTAGTGGTAGAAATGGAAGTATTGGAAGTAGTGGAAGTAGTGGTTGTAGTGGAAGTAGTGGTAGTAGTGGAAGTAGTGGAAATAGTGGAAGTAGTGGAAGTAGTGGAAGCAGTGGAAGTAGTGGTAGTAATGGAAGTAGTGGTAGTAGTGGAAGTAGTGGAAGTAGTGGAAGTAGTGGAAGCAGTGGAAGTAGTGGAAGTAGTGGAAGTAGTGGAAGTAGTGGAAGTAGTGGAAGTAGTGGAAGTAGTGGAAGTAGTGGAAGTAGAGGTAGTAGTGGAAGTAGTGGAAGTAGTGGAAGTAGTGGAAGTAGTGGAAGCAGTGAAAGTAGTGGTAGTAATGGAAGTTGTGGTAGTAGTGGAAGTAGTGGAAGTAGTGGTAGTAATGGAAGTAGTGGTAGTAGTGGAAGTAGTGGAAGTAGTGGTAGTAGTGGAAGTAGTGGAAGTAGTGGAAGTACTGGAAGTAGTGGAAGTAGTGGTAGAAATGGAAGTAGTGGTAGTAGTGGTAGTAGTGGAAGCAGAGGAAGTGGTGTTAGAAATGGTAGTAGTTGTAGTACTGGAAGTAGTGGAAGTATTGTTAGTTTTGGAAGTATTGGAAGTAGTGGAAGTAGTGGTAGTGGTTGTAGTAGTGGAAGTAGTGGAAGTAGTTGTAGTAGTGGAAGTAGTGGAAGTAGTGGAAGTAGTGGTAGTAGTTGTAGTAGTGGAAGTAGTGTTAGTAATGGAAGTAAGTGGTAGTAGTGGTAGTAGTGGAAGTAGAGGAAGTGGTGTTAATAGTGGTAGTAGTTGTAGTAGTGGAAGTAGTGGAAGTAGTGTTAGTATTGGAAGTAGTGGAAGAGTTGTGGAAGTAGTGGAAGTAGTGGTAGTAGTTGTAGTAGTGGAAGTAGTGGAAGTAGTGGAAGTAGTGGTAGTAATGGAAGTAGTGGTAGTAGTGGAAGTAGTGGAAGTAGTGGAAGTAGTGGTAGTAATGGAAGTAGTGGTAGTAGTGGTATTAGTGGAAGTAGAGGAAGTGGTGGAAGCAGTGGAAGTAGTGGAAGTAGTGGTAGTAATAGAAGTAGTGGAAGTAGTGGAAGTAGTGGTAGTAGTGGAAGTAGTGGAAGTAGTGGAAGTAGTGGAAGTAGTGGAAGCAGTGGAAGTAGTGGTAGTAATGGAAGTAGTGGTAGTAGTGTTAGTAGTGGTAGTAGTTGTAGTAGTGGAAGTAGTGGAAGTAGTGGAAGTAGTGGAAGTAGTGGAAGTAGTGGTAGTAGTGGAAGTAGTGGAAGTAGTGGAAGAAGTGGAAGTAGTGGAAGTAGTGGAAGTAGTGTTAGTAGTGGTAGTAGTTGTAGTAGTGGAAGTAGTGGAAGTAGTGTTAGTAGTGGAAGTAGTTGTAGTAGTGGAAGTAGTGGAAGTAGTGCAAGTAGTGGAAGTAGTGGAAGTAGTGGAAGTAGTGGTAGTAGTTTTTTTTTTTCCTAGGGGAAAAATCCCTCATGGACGTTATTCTAACGAGTTGGACTCTAACCAACTAAAAAACCCCTGTGTGAATCAAATTGAGTACTTCTTCTTGGAACTGCCCAGGCGGCATTACTTCAAGAAGAGGAGATTCAAGATGGTAACCAAAGTCTCAGTGGTATGAGTAAGTCTTACATATCACCCATTTCCCGGCGCTTGCGGGATAAAATCTCTTGGGCCAATTTGCTAACCACCTTCCAATTCTCATGAGATGTTAACATGTGAGTAACTACTTGAGAAGGCGTGAACGTTCCCAGCTTGAATTCTACAGGTATACGTAGATGTTGCCATCTGACACATTCAAAGAATGTGTGTTCCACTGTGTCAACTTTGCCACAGTAAATGCATTCTTCGGTGGCACTTATTCCAAAGCGATACAGATAATCTTGGAAGCATCCATGACCTGTGAGGAACTGTGTCAGGTAGAAGTTCACGTATCCTCTCCGACGTGAATACCAGGGTTTGATGTCTGGAATTAAGCGCTTAGTCCAGTGGGCGGTTCCGTCATCCGAGTCCCATGCTTCCTGCCATTGATCTAATAGTTGCTGTCTGGCCTCATCTCTTCTGATGTCGTTCTGCTCTCTTAGGAGGCGTTCTGTAGCCAGCAAAGTTATTGGAGGCGTTCTGGCCAAGACCAATAATGCTTTAGTAGAGGTGGTGCGATATGCGCTGGTTATTCTAATTGCAACCTTTCGTTGCACGCTGAGGAGCCGTGTGATGTAAATCTGTCTCTCCAGTGCCTTGCGCCAGATCCCCACTCCATAAAGCAAGATGGATGTGACAACAGAGAAGAGCAGCCTACGACTGCTTTCTTTAGGGCCTCCAATATTTGGCATAATTCTGCTCAAATAAGCTACAGCCTTGTTTGCCTTTGTGACGGTGGAGCGCACGTGAATACCCATATACATGTTCCGGTCCAGATGGATTCCTAAGTATTTCAGGGAATTTTGACTCTGGATCTGCAAAGTGCCAAGCTGAAGGTGGATTGTTTGAAGCTTGCAACCACCTACCAGAATTACTGCTTCAGTTTTATTTGGCGCCAATTCCAGTTTCTTGGATGTCAGGGAACGATCTAGGGTAGCTAGTGCGACATTAGCTGCTAATTCCAATGAGGCCCCATCCTTGGCTATAACGGTCAATGCCAGGTCGTCAGCATATGCTGTAAGAGTTATTTCTGGAGGCATGGGTAATCGTAGGATTTTATCAAAATAAACGTTCCACAAGGTAGGGCTTAAGACCGAGCCCTGAGGGACACCACATGTCATGTATATCTTACTATAATTGCCCACTAGTAGAAGCCGAACATCTAGGTAGTTTGCCAATATGTTGTACAAGTATGGAGCTATTTGCCTAGAACTAAGCTCCGATAAAATTCCTCCCCACGGTGCAGAGTTGAAGGCATTTCGGACGTCCAGAGTGATTAGAGCACATTTTGACCTTTGGTAGCGGGGCTGAGAATGGACTTGCTCCGCGAGTTTCTTGACTGTGTCCAGGGCGGAGAGAGTGGAACGTCCTGCTCGAAAGCCGTGTTGTGCATCAGCAAATCCACCTGTTCGCTCAATTTCAGGGAGGAGTCGTCCCAATATAAGTCGTTCAAATACTTTGCCTATAACATTGAGCAAACAAATCGGCCGATATTTAGATGGTAAACAAATCGGCCGATATTTAGATGGTTCATGCTCACGATGGGGTTTTTCTAGCAATAAAAGGCGTGCCATCTTCCATTCAGACGGGAAAGTGCCAGTCTTCAGGAGGTTGTTAAATACTTCCAAACATCTATTAGGGTATTTCCGGATGATCGCCTTTATTACTGAAGGGATCACACCGTCCGGTCCTGGCGCTCTATTATCTTTAATTTTGGTCAAAGCTTCTGTCAGTTCCATAATGGTAAACGGGGGTATCTCGTCTGGGGTCACAGGGTACTTAGCCCAGGAGATAAAAGCATGCGTAGGAAAGAGAGTTCTGGCTATCTCTAGTTGACGGTCATCGGTTAACTGTATCTGTGACGATGCTCGGAGTTTCCTGGTAATAAGCTTATAGCCGAAACCCCATAAGTCATTGTCAATTTCGTTAATTATGGCCTGCCAAACATTGTGTTTGGCTTCCTTTATGGCCTCCTTGAGAAGTGTTCGGCTGGCACGGTACTGCTCCAAGCATAGATGTTTGCGGTCTTCATCACCTCTCCTATTCGCTCTAACCATCGCTCTTCTCATCTGTAGAGTTTGTCGACGTTTATCAGCAATATCATTTGACCACCAATATGCAGGTTTGCGAAATGGTCTGGTCGACTTTCGAGGAGATGTGATGTCACAGGCTTGTTGTATAATCCGGGAGAACTGCTGAGCTGTAAGAGTTCCTGTTTCATAAGGAATTAGTAGGCGGCCGACTTCTTCAACCAGTGTGACAATCTTATGCGGTGAAATCCGCCATCCGATATGCGTGGAGTTTCTCGAAAGAGGAGGACTAGCTACGGTAACATCGAACATGATGTATTGATGGTAGCTTAGAGTCTCCATTTCCAGAACTTCCCAGTGTAGAATCTTTTGCGAGAGGGTATGGGTACTAAAAGTAAGATCAATAAAGGATGCACTGTCGCGTCGGATAAAGGTGGGAGTTGTTCCTCGATTGTGCACAACTAAATCCTCTTCAGCAAGCCATTCAGCCAATACACGGCCTCTGGCGTCTTCAACTGGTGAACCCCATATGGGTGATTTGGCATTAAAATCGCCACCCACGATAATTTCTTTAGAATGGCGACGCATGTCTGTGCGTAATTTATAAAGAAAACGATTGAACTGAGCTAGATCGATGTTGGGTGATATGTAACAACCATAAATGAGGAATGAGGGTAGTTCTAGCCAGACAAATCCTGGTCCTGCACCCCTGTGGTGGTAGTAGTGGAAGTAGTGGAAGTAGTGGAAGTAGTGGAAGTAGTGGAAGTAGTGGAAGCAGTGGAAGTAGTGGTAGTAATGGAAGTAGTGGTAGTAGTGGAAGTAGTGGAAGTAGTGGAAGTAGTGGAAGTAGTGGAAGTAGTGGAAGTAGTGGAAGTAGTGGAAGTAGTGGTAGTAGTGGAAGTAGTGGAAGTGGTGTTAGTAGTGGTAGTAGTTATAGTAGTGGAAGTAGTGGAAGTAGTGGAAGTAATGGAAGTAGTGGTAGTAGTGGAAGTAGTGGAAGTAGTGGTAGTAGTGGAAGTAGTGGAAGTAGTGGAAGTAGTGGAAGTAGTGGAAGTAGTGGTAGTAATGGAAGTAGTGGTAGTAGTGGAAGTAGTGGAAGTAGTGGAAGTAGTGGTAGTAATGGAAGTAGTGGTAGTAGTGGAAGTAGTGGAAGTAGTGGAAGTAGTGGAAGTAGTGTTAGTATTGGAAGTAGTGGTAGTAGTGGAAGTAGTGGAAGTAGTGGAAGTAGTGGAAGTAGTGGAAGTAGTGGAAGTAGTGGTAGTAGTGGAAGTAGTGTTAGTAGTGGAAGTAGTGGAAGTAGTGGAAGTAGTGGTAGTAGTGGTAGTAGTGGAAGAAGTGGAAGTAGTGGAAGTAGTGGAACTGGTGTTAGTAGTGGTAGTGTTAGTAGTGGAAGTAGTGGAACTAGTGGAAGTAGTGGTAGTAGTTGTAGTAGTGGAAGTAGTGGAAGTAGTTGTAGTAGTGGAAGTAGTGGAAGTAGTGGTAGTAGTTGTAGTACTGGAAGTAGTGTTAGTAATGGAAGTAAGTGGTAGTAGTGGTAGTAGTGGAAGTAGAGGAAGTGGTGTTAATAGTGGTAATAGTTGTAGTAGTGGAAGTAGTGGAAGTAGTGTTAGTATTGGAAGTAGTGGAAGAGTTGTGGAAGTAGTGGAAGTAGTGGTAGTAGTTGTAGTAGTGGAAGTAGTGGAAGTAGTGGAAGTAGTGTTAGTAGTGGTAGTAGTTGTAGTAGTGGAAGTAGTGGAAGTAGTGTTAGTATTAGAAGTAGTGGAAGTAGTGGAAGTAATGGAAGAAGTGGTAGTAGTGGAAGTAGTGGAAGTGGTGTTAGTGGTGGTAGTAGTTGTAGTAGTGGAAGTAGTGGAAGTAGTGGAAGTAATGGAAGTAGTGGTAGTAGTGGAAGTAGTGGAAGTAGTGGTAGTAGTGGAAGTAGTGGAAGGAGTGGAAGTAGTGGAAGTAGTGGAAGTAGTGGTAGTAATGGAAGTAGTGGTAGTAGTGGAAGTAGTGGAAGTAGTGGAAGTAGTGGTAGTAATGGAAGTAGTGGTAGTAGTGGAAGTAGTGGAAGTAGTGGTAGTAGTGGAAGTAGTGGAAGTAGTGGAAGTAGTGGAAGTAGTGGAAGTAGTGGCAGTAGTGGTAGAAATGGAAGTAGTGGTAGTAGAGGTAGTAGTGGAAGTAGAGGAAGTGGTGTTAGTAATGGTAGTAGTTGTAGTAGTGGAAGTAGTGGAAGTATTGTTAGTTTTGGAAGTAGTGGAAGTAGTGGAAGTAGTGGTAGCAGTTGTACTAGTGGAAGTAGTGGAAGTAGTTGTAGTAGTGGAAGTAGTGTAAGTAGTGGAAGTAGTGGTAGTAGTTGTAGTAGTGGAAGTAGTGGAAGTAGTGGTAGTAGTTGTAGTAGTGTTAGTGTTGGAAGTAGTGGTAGTAGTTGTAGTAGTGGAAGTAGTGTTAGTAATGGAAGTAGGTGGTAGTATTGGAAGTAGAGGAAATGGTGTTAGTAGTGGTAGTAGTTGTAGTAGTGGAAGTAGTGGAAGTAGTGTTAGTATTGGAAGTAGTGGAAGAGTTGTGGAAGTAGTGGAAGTAGTGGTAGTAGTTGTAGTAGTGGAAGTAGTGGAAGTAGTGGAAGTAGTGTTAGTAGGGGAAGTAGTGGAAGTAGTGGTAGTAGTGGAAGTAGTGGAAGTAGTGGAAGTGGTGTTAGTAGTGGTAGTAGTTGTAGTAGTGGAAGTAGTGGAATTAGTGGTAGTAGTGGAAGTAGTGGAAGTGGTGTTAGTAGTGGAAGTAGTTGTAGTAGTGGAAGTAGTGGAAGTAGTGGAAGTAATGGAGGTAGTGGTAGTAGTGGAAGTAGTGGAAGTAGTGGTAGTAGTGGAAGTAGTGGAAGTAGTGGAAGTAGTGGAAGTAGTGGAAGTAGTGGAAGTAGTGGAAGTAGTGGTAGAAATGGAAGTAGTGGAAGTAGTGGAAGTTGTGGAAGTAGTGGAAATAGTGGAAGTAGTGGAAGTAGTGGAAGTAGTGGAAGTAGTGGAAGTAGTGGAAGTAGTGTTAGTAGTGGAAGTAGTGGAGCTAGTGGAAGTAGTGGAAGTAGTGGAACTAGTGGAAGTAGTGGAAGTAGTGGAAGTAGTGTTAGTAGTGTTAGTAGTGGTAGTAGTGGAAGTAGTGGAAGTAGTGTTAGTATTGGAAGTAGTGGAAGTAGTGAAAGTAGTCGTAGTAGTGGTAGTAGTGGAAGTATAGGAAGTGGTGTTAGTAGTGGTAGTAGTTGTAGTAGTGGAAGTAGTGGAAGTAGTGGAAGTAGAGGAAGTAGTGGAAGTAGTGGAAGTAGTGGTGGTAGTGGAAGTAGTGGAAGTGGTGTTAGTAGTGGTAGTAGTTGTAGTAGTGGAAGTAGTGGAAGTAGTGGAAGTAGTGGTAGTAGTGGAAGTAGTGGAAGTGGTGTTAGTAGTGGAAGTAGTTGTAGTAGTGGAAGTAGTGGAAGTAATGGAGGTAGTGGTAGTAGTGGAAGTAGTGGAAGTAGTGGTAGTAGTGGAAGTAGTGGAAGTAGTGGAAGTAGTGGAAGTAGTGGAAGTAGTGGAAGTAGTGGAAGTAGTGGTAGAAATGGAAGTAGTGGAAGTAGTGGAAGTAGTGGTAGTAGTGGAAGTAGTGGAAGTAGTGGAAGTAGTGGAAGTAGTGGAAGCAGTGGAAGTAGTGGTAGTAATGGAAGTAGTGGTAGTAGTGGAAGTAGTGGAAGTAGTGGAAGTAGTGGAAGTAGTGGAAGTAGTTTAAGTAGTGGAAGTAGTGGAAGTAGTGGAAGTAGTGGAAGTAGTGGAAGTAGTGGAAGTAGTGGAAGTAGTGGTAGTAGTGAAAGTAGTGGAAGTAGTGGAAGTAGTGGAAGTAGTGGAAGCAGTGGAAGTAGTGGTAGTAATGGAAGTAGTGGTAGTAGTGGAAGTAGTGGAAGTAGTGGTAGTAATGGAAGTAGTGGTAGTAGTGGAAGTAGTGGAAGTAGTGGTAGTAGTGGAAGTAGTGGAAGTAGTGGAAGTAGTGTTAGTAGTGTTAGTGGTGGTAGTAGTGGAAGTAGTGGAAGTAGTGTTAGTATTGGAAGTAGTGGAAGTAGTGAAAGTAGTCGTAGTAGTGGTAGTAGTGGAAGTAGTGGAAGTGGTGATAGTAGTGGTAGTAGTTGTAGTAGTGGAAGTAGTGGAAGTAGTGGAAGTAGTGGAAGTAGTGGAAGTAGTGGAAGTAGTGGTAGTAGTGGAAGTAGTGGAAGTGGTGTTAGTAGTGGTAGTAGTTGTAGTAGTGGAAGTAGTGGAAGTAGTGGTAGTAGTGGAAGTAGTGGAAGTGGTGTTAGTAGTGGAAGTAGTTGTAGTAGTGGAAGTAGTGGAAGTAGTGGAAGTAGTGGAAGTAGTGGAAGTAGTGGTAGAAATGGAAGTATTGGAAGTAGTGGAAGTAGTGGTAGTAGTGGAAGTAGTGGTAGTAGTGGAAGTAGTGGAAATAGTGGAAGTAGTGGAAGTAGTGGAAGCAGTGGAAGTAGTGGTAGTAATGGAAGTAGTGGTAGTAGTGGAAGTAGTGGAAGTAGTGGAAGTAGTGGAAGTAGTGGAAGTAGTGGAAGTAGTGGAAGTAGTGGAAGTAGTGGAAGTAGTGGAAGTAGTGGAAGTAGTGGAAGTAGTGGAAGTAGAGGTAGTAGTGGAAGTAGTGGAAGTAGTGGAAGTAGTGGAAGTAGTGGAAGCAGTGAAAGTAGTGGTAGTAATGGAAGTTGTGGTAGTAGTGGAAGTAGTGGAAGTAGTGGTAGTAATGGAAGTAGTGGTAGTAGTGGAAGTAGTGGAAGTAGTGGTAGTAGTGGAAGTAGTGGAAGTAGTGGAAGTACTGGAAGTAGTGGAAGTAGTGGTAGAAATGGAAGTAGTGGTAGTAGTGGTAGTAGTGGAAGCAGAGGAAGTGGTGTTAGAAATGGTAGTAGTTGTAGTACTGGAAGTAGTGGAAGTATTGTTAGTTTTGGAAGTATTGGAAGTAGTGGAAGTAGTGGTAGTGGTTGTAGTAGTGGAAGTAGTGGAAGTAGTTGTAGTAGTGGAAGTAGTGGAAGTAGTGGAAGTAGTGGTAGTAGTTGTAGTAGTGGAAGTAGTGTTAGTAATGGAAGTAAGTGGTAGTAGTGGTAGTAGTGGAAGTAGAGGAAGTGGTGTTAATAGTGGTAGTAGTTGTAGTAGTGGAAGTAGTGGAAGTAGTGTTAGTATTGGAAGTAGTGGAAGAGTTGTGGAAGTAGTGGAAGTAGTGGTAGTAGTTGTAGTAGTGGAAGTAGTGGAAGTAGTGGAAGTAGTGGTAGTAATGGAAGTAGTGGTAGTAGTGGAAGTAGTGGAAGTAGTGGAAGTAGTGGTAGTAATGGAAGTAGTGGTAGTAGTGGTATTAGTGGAAGTAGAGGAAGTGGTGGAAGCAGTGGAAGTAGTGGAAGTAGTGGTAGTAATAGAAGTAGTGGTAGTAGTGGAAGCAGTGGAAGTAGTGGAAGTTGTGGTAGAAATGGAAGTAGTGGTAGTAGTGGTAGTAGTGGAAGTAGAGGAAGTGGTGTTAGTAATGGTAGTAGTTGTAGTAGTGGAAGTATTGTTAGTTTTGGAAGTAGTGGAAGTAGTGGAAGTAGTGGTAGTAGTTGTAGTAGTGGAAGTAGTGGAAGTAGTTGTAGTAGTGGAAGTAGTGGAAGTAGTGGAAGTAGTGGTAGTAGTTGTAGTAGTGGAAGTAGTGTTAGTAATGGAAGTAAGTGGTAGTAGTGGTAGTAGTGGGAGTAGAGGAAGTGGTGTTAATAGTGGTAGTAGTTGTAGTAGTGGAAGTAGCGGAAGTAGTGTTAGTATTGGAAGTAGTGGAAGAGTTGTGGAAGTAGTGGAAGTAGTGGTAGTAGTTGTAGTAGTGGAAGTAGTGGAAGTAGTGGAAGTAGTGTTAGTAGTGGTAGTAGTTGTAGTAGTGGAAGTAGTGGAAGTAGTGTTAGTATTGGAAGTAGAGGAAGTAGTGGAAGTAGTGGAAGTAGTGGAAGTAGTGGTAGTAGTGGAAGTAGTGGAAGAGGTGTTAGTAGTGGTAGTAGTTGTAGTAGTGGAAGTAGTGGAAGTAGTGGAAGTAATGGAAGTAGTGGTAGTAGTGGAAGTAGTGGAAGTAGTGGTAGCAGTGGAAGTAGTGGAAGTAGTGGAAGTAGTGGAAGTAGTGGTAGTAATGGAAGTAGTGGTAGTAGTGGAAGTAGTGGAAGTAGTGGAAGTAGTGGTAGTAATGGAAGTAGTGGTAGTAGTGGAAGTAGTGGAAGTAGTGGAAGTAGTGGAAGTAGTGTTAGTATTGGAAGTAGTGGTAGTAGTGGAAGTAGTGGAAGTAGTGGAAGTAGTGGAAGTAGTGGAAGTAGTGGAAGTAGTGGTAGTAGTGGAAGTAGTGTTAGTAGTGGAAGTAGTGGAAGTAGTGGAAGTAGTGGTTGTAGTGGTAGTAGTGGAAGTAGTGGAAGTAGTGGAAGTAGTGGAAGTGGTGTTAGTAGTGGTAGTGTTAGTAGTGGAAGTAGTGGAACTAGTGGAAGTAGTGGTAGTAGTTGTAGTAGTGGAAGTAGTGGAAGTAGTTGTAGTAGTGGAAGTAGTGGAAGTAGTGGTAGTAGTTGTAGTAGTGGAAGTAGTGTTAGTAATGGAAGTAAGTGGTAGTAGTGGTAGTAGTGGAAGTAGAGGAAGTGGTGTTAATAGTGGTAGTAGTTGTAGTAGTGGAAGTAGTGGAAGTAGTGTTAGTATTGGAAGTAGTGGAAGAGTTGTGGAAGTAGTGGAAGTAGTGGTAGTAGTTGTAGTAGTGGAAGTAGTGGAAGTAGTGGAAGTAGTGTTAGTAGTGGTAGTAGTTGTAGTAGTGGAAGTAGTGTAAGTAGTGTTAGTATTTTTTTTTTTCCTAGGGGAAAAATCCCTCATGGACGTTATTGTAACGAGTTGGACTCTAACCAACTAAAAAACCCCTGTGTGAATCAAATTGAGTACTTCTTCTTGGAACTGCCCAGGCGGCAAGTGTTAGTATTAGAAGTAGTGGAAGTAGTGGAAGAAGTGGTAGTAGTAGAAGTAGTGGAAGTGGTGTTAGTGGTGGTAGTAGTTGTAGTAGTGGAAGTAGTGGAAGTAGTGGAAGTAATGGAAGTAGTGGAAGTAGTGGAAGTAGTGGAAGTAGTGGTAGTAATGGAAGTAGTGGTAGTAGTGGAAGTAGTGGAAGTAGTGGAAGTAGTGGAAGTTGTGTTAGTATTGGAAGTAGTGGTAGTAGTGGTAGTAGTGGAAGTAGTGGAAGTAGTGGAAGTAGTGGTAGAAATGGAAGTAGTGGTAGTAGTGGTAGTAGTGGAAGTAGAGGAAGTGGTGTTAGTAATGCTAGTAGTTGTAGTAGTGGAAGTAGTGGAAGTATTGTTAATTTTGGAAGTAGTGGAAGTAGTGGAAGTAGTGGAAGTAGTGGAAGTAGTGGAAGTAGTGGAAGTAGTGGAACTAGTGGAAATAGTGGAAGTAGTGGAAGTAGGGGAAGTAGTGTTAGTATTGGAAGTAGTGGAAGTAGTGAAAGTAGTGGTAGTAGTGGTGGTAGTGGAAGTAGGGGAAGTAGTGTTAGTAGTGGTAGTAGTTGTAGTAGTGGAAGAAGTGGTAGTAGTGGAAGTAGTGGAAGTGGTGTTAGTGGTGGTAGTAGTTGTAGTAGTGGAAGTAGTGGAAGTAGTGGAAGTAATGGAAGTAGTGGTAGTAGTGGAAGTAGTGGAAGTAGTGGTAGTAGTGGAAGAAGTGGAAGGAGTGGAAGTAGTGGAAGTTGTGGAAGTAGTGGTAGTAATGGAAGTAGTGGTAGTAGTGGAAGTAGTGGAAGTAGTGGAAGTAGTGGAAGTAGTGGAAGTAGGGGAAGTAGTGGTAGTAGTGGAAGTAGTGGAAGTAGTGTTAGTAGTGGAAGTAGTGGAAGTAGTGGAAGTAGTGGAAGTAGTGGAAGTAGTGGTAGTAATGGAAGTAGTGGTAGTAGTGGAAGTAGTGGAAGTAGTGGAAGTAGTGGTAGTAATGGAAGTAGTGGTAGTAGTGGAAGTAGTGGAAGTAGTGGAAGTAGTGGAAGTAGTGGAAGTAGTGGAAGTAGTGGTAGAAATGGAAGTAGTGGTAGTAGTGGTAGTAGTGGAAGTAGAGGAAGTGGTGTTAGTGATGGTAGTAGTTGTAGTACTGGAAGTAGTGGAAGTATTGTTAGTTTTGGAAGTAGTGGAAGTAGTGGAAGTAGTGGTAGTAGTTGTAGTAGTGGAAGTAGTGGAAGTAGTTGTAGTAGTGGAAGTAGTGGAAGTAGTGGAAGTAGTGGTAGTAGTTGTAGTAGTGGAAGTAGTGTTAGTAATGGAAGTAGGTGGTAGTAGTGGTAGTAGCGGAAGTAGAGGAAGTGGTGTTAATAGTGGTAGTAGTTGAAGTAGTGGAAGTAGTGTTAGTATTGGAAGTAGTGGAAGAGTTGTGGAAGTAGTGGAAGTAGTGGTAGTAGTTGTAGTAGTGGAAGTAGTGGAAGTAGTGGAAGTAGTGTTAGTAGTGGTAGTAGTTGTAGTAGTGGAAGTAGTGGAAGTAGTGTTAGTATTGGAAGTAGTGGAAGTGGTGGAAGTAGTGGAAGTAGTGGAAGTAGTGGAAGTAGTGGTAGTAGTGGAAGTAGTGGAAGTGGTGTTAGTAGTGGTAGTAGTTGTAGTAGTGGAAGTAGTGGAAGTAGTGGAAGTAATGGAAGTAGTAGTAGTAGTGGAAGTAGTGGAAGTAGTGGTAGTAGTGGAAGTAGTGGAAGGAGTGGAAGTAGTGGAAGTAGTGGAAGTAGTGGTAGTAATGGAAGTAGTGGTAGTAGTGGAAGTAGTGGAAGTAGTGGAAGTAGTGGAAGTAGTGGTAGTAATGGAAGTAGTGGTAATAGTGGAAGTAGTGGAAGTAGTGGTAGTAGTGGTATTAGTGGAAGTAGTGGAAGTAGTGGAAGTAGTGGAACTAGTGGTAGAAATGGAAGTAGTGGTAGTAGTGGTAGTAGTGGAAGTAGAGGAAGTGGTGTTAGTAATGGTAGTAGTTGTAGTAGTGGAATTAGTGGAAGTATTGTTAATTTTGGAAGTAGTGGAAGTAGTGGAAGTAGTGGAAGTAGTGGAAGTAGTGGAAGTAGTGGAAGTAGTGGAAGTAGTGGTAGTAGTGGAAGTAGTGGAAGTAGTGGAAGTAGTGGAAGTAGTGGAACTAGTGGAAGTAGTGGAAGTAGTGGAAGTAGTGCAAGTAGTGGAAATGGTGAAAGTAGTGCAAGTTGTGGAAGTGGTGGTAGTAGTGGTAGTAGTTGTAGTAGTGGAAGTAGTGGAAGTACTGGTAATAATGGAAGTAGTGGTAGTAGTGGAAGTAGTGGAAGTAGTGGAAGTAGTGGTAGTAATGGAAGTAGTAGTAGTAGTGGAAGTAGTGGAAGTAGTGGAAGTAGTGGTAGTAATGGAAGTAGTGGTAGTAGTGGAAGTAGTGCAAGTAGTGGAAGTGGTGGTAGTTGTGGTAGTAGTTGTAGTAGTGGAAGTAGTGGAAGTAGTGGAACTTGTGGAAATAGTGGAAGTAGTGGAAGTAGTGGAAGTAGTGCAAGTAGTGGAAGTGGTGAAAGTAGTGCAAGTAGTGGAAGTGGTGGTAGTAGTGGTAGTAGTTGTAGTAGAGGAAGTATTGGAAGTAGTGGAAGTAGTGAAAGTAGTGGTAGTAGTTGTAGTAGTGGAAGTAGTGGAAGTAGTGCAAGTAGTGGAAGTGGTGGTAGTAGTGGAAGTAGTGGAAGTAGTGGAAGTAGTGGAAGTAGTGTTAGTAGTGGAAGTAGTGGAAGTAGTGGAAGTAGTGTTAGTATTGGAAGTAGTGGAAGTAGTGGAAGTAGTGGAAGTAGTGGAACCAGTGGAAGTAGTGGAAGTGGTGGAAATAGTGGAAGTTGTGGTAGTAGTGGAAGTAGTGGAAGTAGTGTTAGTAGTGGAAGTAGTGGAAGTAGTGGAAGTAGTGTTAGTATTGGAAGTAGTGGAAGTAGTGGAAGTAGTGGAACTAGTGGAAGTAGTGGAAGTAGTGGAACTGGTGGAAATAGTGGAAGTAGTGGAAGTAGTGGAAGTAGTGTTAGTATTGGAAGTAGTGGAAGTAGTGAAAGTAGTGGTAGTAGTGGTGGTAGTGGTAGTAGGGGAAGTAGTGTTAGTAGTGGTAGTAGTTGTAGTAGTGGAAGTAGTGGAAGTAGTGGAAGTAGTGGAAGTGGTGGTAGTAGTGGAAGTAGTGGAAGTAGTGGAAGTAGTGGAAGTAGTGGAAGTAGTGGTAGTAGTGGAAATAGTGGAAGTAGTGTTAGTATTGGAAGTAGTGGAAGTAGTGGTAGTAGTGGAAGTAGTGGAAGTAGTGTTAGTAGTGGAAGTAGTGGAAGCAGTGGTAGTAATGGAAGTAGTAGTAGTAGTGGAAGTAGTGGAAGTAGTGGAAGTAGTGGTAGTAATGGAAGTAGTGGTAGTAGTGGAAGTAGTGCAAGTAGTGGAAGTGGTGGTAGTAGTGGTATTAGTTGTAGTAGTGGTAGTAGTGGAAGTAGTGGAACATGTGGAAATAGTGGAAGTAGTGGAAGTAGTGGAAGTGGTGGTAGTAGTGGAAGTAGTGGAAGTAGTGGAAGTAGTGGAAGTAGTGTTAGTAGTGGAAGTAGTGGAAGTAGTGGAAGTAGTGTTAGTATTGGAAGTAGTGGAAGTAGTGGAAGTAGTGGAAGTAGTGCAACTAGTGGAAGTAGTGGAAGTGGTGGAAATAGTGGAAGTTGTGGTAGTAGTGGAAGTAGTGGAAGTAGTGTTAGTAGTGGAAGTAGTGGAAGTAGTGGAAGTAGTGTTAGTATTGGAAGTAGTGGAAGTAGTGGAAGTAGTGGAACTAGTGGAAGTAGTGGAAGTAGTGGAACTAGTGGAAATAGTGGAAGTAGTGGAAGTAGTGGAAGTAGTGTTAGTATTGGAAGTAGTGGAAGTAGTGAAAGTAGTGGTAGTAGTGGTGGTAGTGGTAGTAGGGGAAGTAGTGTTAGTAGTGGTAGTAGTTGTAGTAGTGGAAGTAGTGGAAGTAGTGGAAGTAGTGGAAGTGGTGGTAGTAGTGGAAGTAGTGGAAGTAGTGGAAGTAGTGGAAGTAGTGGAAGTAGTGGTAGTAGTGGAAATAGTGGAAGTAGTGTTAGTATTGGAAGTAGTGGAAGTAGTGGTAGTAGTGGAAGTAGTGGAAGTAGTGGAAGTAGTGTTAGTAGTGGTAGTAGTTGTAGTAGTGGAAGTAGTGGAAGTAGTGTTAGTAGTGGAAGTAGTGGAAGTAGTGGTAGTATTGGAAGTAGTGGAAGTAGTGGAAGAAGTGGAGGTAGTGGTAGTAGTGGAAGTAGTGGAAGTAGTGGAGGTAGTGGAAGTAGTGGAAGTAGTGTTAGTAGTGGTAGTAGTTGTAGTAGTGGAAGTAGTGGAAGTAGTGTTAGTAGTGGAAGTAGTTGTAGTAGTGGAAGTAGTGGAAGTTGTGGTAGTAGTGGTAGTAGTGGAAGTAGTGGAAGTAGTGGAAGTAGTGGAAGTAGTGGTAGTAGTGGAAGTAGTGGAAGTAGTGGAAGTAGTGGAAGTATTGGAGGTAGTGGAAGTAGTGGTAGTAGTGGAAGTGGTGGAAGTAGTGGAAGTAGTGGAAGTAGTGGAAGTAGTGGAAGTAGTGGAAGTAGTGGAAGTAGTGGAACTAGTGGAAATAGTGGAAGTAGTGGAAGTAGTGGAAGTAGTGTTAGTATTGGAAGTAGTGGAAGTAGTGAAAGTAGTGGTAGTAGTGGTGGTAGTGGAAGTAGGGGAAGTAGTGTTAGTAGTGGTAGTAGTTGTAGTAGTGGAAGAATTGGTAGTAGTGGAAGTAGTGGAAGTGGTGTTAGTAGTGGTAGTAGTTGTAGTAGTGGAAGTAGTGGAAGTAGTGGAAGTAATGGAAGTAGTGGTAGTAGTGGAAGTAGTGGAAGTAGTGGTAGTAGTGGAAGTAGTGGAAGGAGTGGAAGTAGTGGAAGTTGTGGAAGTAGTGGTAGTAATGGAAGTAGTAGTAGTGGAAGTAGTGGAAGTAGTGGTAGTAGTGGAAGTAGTGGAAGTAGTGGAAGTAGTGGAAGTAGTGGAAGTAGTGGAAGTAGTGGTAGAAATGGAAGTAGTGGTAGTAGTGGTAGTAGTGGAAGTAGAGGAAGTGGTGTTAGTAATGGTAGTAGTTGTAGTGCTGGAAGTAGTGGAAGTATTGTTAGTTTTGGAAGTAGTGGAAGTAGTGGAAGTAGTGGTAGTAGTTGTAGTAGTGGAAGTAGTGGAAGTAGTTGTAGTAGTGGAAGTAGTGGAAGTAGTGGAAGTAGTGGTAGTAGTTGTAGTAGTGGAAATAGTGTTAGTAATGCAAGTAAGTGGTAGTAGTGGTAGTAGTGGAAGTAGAGGAAGTGGTGTTAATAGTGGTAGTAGTTGTAGTAGTGGAAGTAGTGGAAGTAGTGTTAGTATTGGAAGTAGTGGAAGAGTTGTGGAAGTAGTTGAAGTAGTGGTAGTAGTTGTAGTAGTGGAAGTAGTGGAAGTAGTAGAAGTAGTGTTAGTAGTGGTAGTACTTGTAGCAGTGGAAGTAGTGGAAGTAGTGTTAGTATTGGAAGTAGTGGAAGTAGTGGAAGTAGTGGAAGTAGTGGAAGTAGTGGAAGTAGTGGTAGTAGTGGAAGTAGTGGAAGTGGTGTTAGTAGTGGTAGTAGTTGTAGTAGTGGAAGAAGTGGAAGTAGTGGAAGTAATGGAAGTAGTGGTAGTAGTGGAAGTAGTGGAAGTAGTGGTAGTAGTGGAAGTAGTGGAAGTAGTGGAAGTAGTGGAAGTAGTGGTAGTAATGGAAGTAGTGGTAGTAGTGGAAGTAGTGGAAGTAGTGGAAGTAGTGGTAGTAATGGAAGTAGTGGTAGTAGTGGAAGTAGTGGAAGTAGTGGAAGTAGTGGAAGTTGTGTTAGTATTGGAAGTAGTGGTAGTAGTGGTAGTAGTGGAAGTAGTGGAAGTAGTGGAAGTAGTGGTAGAAATGGAAGTAGTGGTAGTAGTGGTAGTAGTGGAAGTAGAGGAAGTGGTGTTAGTAATGCTAGTAGTTGTAGTAGTGGAAGTAGTGGAAGTATTGTTAATTTTGGGAGTAGTGGAAGTAGTGGAAGTAGTGGAAGTAGTGGAAGTAGTGGAAGTAGTGGAACTAGTGGAAATAGTGGAAGTAGTGGAAGTAGTGGAAGTAGTATTAGTATTGGATGTAGTGGAAGTAGCGAAAGTAGTGGTAGTAGTGGTGGTAGTGGAAGTAGGGGAAGTAGTGTTAGTAGTGGTAGTAGTTGTAGTAGTGGAAGAAGTGGTAGTAGTGGAAGTAGTGGAAGTGGTGTTAGTGGTGGTAGTAGTTGTAGTAGTGGAAGTAGTGGAAGTAGTGGAAGTAATGGAAGTAGTGGTAATAGAGGAAGTAGTGGAAGTAGTGGTGGTAGTGGAAGTAGTGGAAGGAGTGGAAGTAGTGGAAATTGTGGAAGTAGTGGTAGTAATGGAAGTAGTGGTAGTAGTGGAAGTAGTGGAAGTAGTGCAAGTAGTGGAAGTAGTGGAAGTAGGGGAAGTAGTGGTAGTAGTGGAAGTAGTGGAAGTAGTGGTAGTAGTGGAAGTAGTGGAAGTAGTGGAAGTAGTGGAAGTAGTGGAAGTAGTGGTAGTAATGGAAGTAGTGGTAGTAGTGGAAGTAGTGGAAGTAGTGGAAGTAGTGGTAGTAATGGAAGTAGTGGTAGTAGTGGAAGTAGTGGAAGTAGTGGTAGTAGTGGAAGTAGTGGAAGTAGTGGAAGTAGTGGAAGTAGTGGAAGTAGTGGAAGTAGTGGTAGAAATGGAAGTAGTGGTAGTAGTGGTAGTAGTGGAAGTAGAGGAAGTGGTGTTAGTAATGGTAGTAGTTGTAGTACTGGAAGTAGTGGAAGTATTGTTAGTTTTGGAAGTAGTGGAAGTAGTGGAAGTAGTGGTAGTAGTTGTAGTAGTGGAAGTAGTGGAAGTAGTTGTAGTAGTGGAAGTAGTGGAAGTAGTGGAAGTAGTGGTAGTAGTTGTAGTAGTGGAAGTAGTGTTAATAATGGAAGTAAGTGGTAGTAGTGGTAGTAGTGGAAGTAGAGGAAGTGGTGTTAATAGTGGTAGTAGTTGTAGTAGTGGAAGTAGTGGAAGTAGTGTTAGTATTGGAAGTAGTGGAAGAGTTGTGGAAGTAGTGGAAGTAGTGGTAGTAGTTGTAGTAGTGGAAGTAGTGGAAGTAGTGGAAGTAGTGTTAGTAGTGGTAGTAGTTGTAGTAGTGGAAGAAGTGGTAGTAGTGGAAGTAGTGGAAGTGGTGTTAGTGGTGGTAGTAGTTGTAGTAGTGGAAGTAGTGGAAGTAGTGGAAGTAATGGAAGTAGTGGTAATAGAGGAAGTAGTGGAAGTAGTGGTGGTAGTGGAAGTAGTGGAAGGAGTGGAAGTAGTGGAAATTGTGGAAGTAGTGGTAGTAATGGAAGTAGTGGTAGTAGTGGAAGTAGTGGAAGTAGTGCAAGTAGTGGAAGTAGTGGAAGTAGGGGAAGTAGTGGTAGTAGTGGAAGTAGTGGAAGTAGTGGTAGTAGTGGAAGTAGTGGAAGTAGTGTTAGTATTGGAAGTAGTGGAAGTGGTGGAAGTAGTGGAAGTAGTGGAAGTAGTGGTAGTAGTGGAAGTAGTGGAAGTGGTGTTAGTAGTGGTAGTAGTTGTAGTAGTGGAAGTAGTGGAAGTAGTGGAAGTAATGGAAGTAGTGGTAGTAGTGGAAGTAGTGGAAGTAGTGGTAGTAGTGGAAGTAGTGGAAGTAGTGGAAGTAGCGGAAGTAGTGGAAGTAGTGGTAGTAATGGAAGTAGTGGTAATAGTGGAAGTAGTGGAAGTAGTGGTAGTAGTGGTAGTAGTGGAAGTAGTGGAAGTAGTGGAAGTAGTGGTAGAAATGGAAGTAGTGGTAGTAGTGGTAGTAGTGGAAGTAGAGGAAGTGGTGTTAGTAATGGTAGTAGTTGTAGTAGTGGAAGTAGTGGAAGTATTGTTAATTTTGGAAGTAGTGGAAGTAGTGGAAGTAGTGGAAGTAGTGGAAGTAGTGGAAGTAGTGGAAGTAGTGGTAGTAGTGGAAGTAGTGGAAGTAGTGGAAGTAGTGGAAGTAGTGGAACTAGTGGAAGTAGTGGAAGTAGTGGAAGTAGTGCAAGTAGTGGAAGTGGTGAAAGTAGTGCAAGTAGTGGAAGTGGTGGTAGTAGTGGTAGTAGTTGTAGTGGTGGAAGTAGTGGAAGTAGTGTTGGTATTGGAAGTAGTGGTAGTAGTGGAAGTAGTGGAAGTAGTGGAAGTAGTGGTAGTAATGGAAGTAGTAGTAGTAGTGGAAGTAGTGGAAGTAGTGGAAGTAGTGGTAGTAATGGAAGTAGTGGTAGTAGTGGAAGTAGTGCAAGTAGTGGAAGTGGTGGTAGTAGTGGTAGTAGTTGTAGTAGTGGAAGTAGTGGAAGTAGTGGAACTTGTGGAAATAGTGGAAGTAGTGGAAGTAGTGGAAGTGGTGGTAGTAGTGGAAGTAGTGGAAGTAGTGGAAGTAGTGGAAGTAGTGTTAGTAGTGGAAGTAGTGGAAGTAGTGTTAGTATTGGAAGTAGTGGAAGTAGTGGAACTAGTGGAAGTAGTGGAAGTGGTGGAAATAGTGGAAGTTGTGGTAGTAGTGGAAGTAGTGGAAGTAGTGTTAGTAGTGGAAGTAGTGGAAGTAGTGGAAGTAGTGTTAGTATTGGAAGTAGTGGAAGTAGTGGAAGTAGTGGAACTAGTGGAAGTAGTGGAACTAGTGGAAATAGTGGAAGTAGTGGAAGTAGTGGAAGTAGTGTTAGTATTGGAAGTAGTGGAAGTAGTGAAAGTAGTGGTAGTAGTGGTGGTAGAGGTAGTAGGGGAAGTAGTGTTAGTAGTGGTAGTAGTTGTAGTAGTGGAAGTAGTGGAAGCAGTGGAAGTAGTGGAAGTGGTGGTAGTAGTGGAAGTAGTGGAAGTAGTGGAAGTAGTGGAAGTAGTGGAAGTAGTGGTAGTAGTGGAAATAGTGGAAGTAGTGTTAGTATTGGAAGTAGTGGAAGTAGTGGTAGTAGTGGAAGTAGTGGAAGTAGTGGAAGTAGTGTTAGTAGTGGTAGTAGTTGTAGTAGTGGAAGTAGTGGAAGTAGTGTTAGTAGTGGAAGTAGTGGAAGTAGTGGTAGTATTGGAAGTAGTGGAAGTAGTGGAAGTAGTGGAGGTAGTGGTAGTAGTGGAAGTAGTGGAAGTAGTGGAGGTAGTGGAAGTAGTGGAAGTAGTGTTAGTAGTGGTAGTAGTTGTAGTAGTGGAAGTAGTGGAAGTAGTGTTAGTAGTGGAAGTAGTTGTAGTAGTGGAAGTAGTGGAAGTTGTGGTAGTAGTGGTAGTAGTGGAAGTAGTGATAGTAGTGGAAGTAGTGGAAGTATTGGAGGTAGTGGAAGTAGTGGTAGTAGTGGCAGTGGTGGAAGTAGTGGAAGTAGTGGAAGTAGTGGAAGTAGTGGAAGTAGTGGAAGTAGTGGAAGTAGTGGAACTAGTGGAAATAGTGGAAGTAGTGGAAGTAGTGGAAGTAGCGTTAGTATTGGAAGTAGTGGAAGTAGTGAAAGTAGTGGTAGTAGTGGTGGTAGTGGAAGTAGGGGAAGTAGTGTTAGTAGTGGTAGTAGTTGTAGTAGTGGAAGAAGTGGTAGTAGTGGAAGTAGTGGAAGTGGTGTTAGTGGTGGTAGTAGTTGTAGTAGTGGAAGTAGTGGAAGTAGTGGAAGTAATGGAAGTAGTGGTAGTAGTGGAAGTTTTGGAAGTAGTGGTAGTAGTGGAAGTAGTGGAAGTAGTGGAAGGAGTGGAAGTAGTGGAAGTTGTGGAAGTAGTGGTAGTAATGGAAGTAGTGGTAGTAGTGGAAGTAGTGGAAGTAGTGGAAGTAGTGGAAGTAGTGGAAGTAGGGGAAGTAGTGGTAGTAGTGGAAGTAGTGGAAGTAGTGGTAGTAGTGGAAGTAGTGGAAGTAGTGGAAGTAGTGGAAGTAGTGGTAGTAATGGAAGTAGTGGTAGTGGTGGAAGTAGTGGAAGTAGTGGAAGTAGTGGTAGTAATGGAAGTAGTGGTAGTAGTGGAAGTAGTGGAAGTAGTGGTAGTAGTGGAAGTAGTGGAAGTAGTGGAAGTAGTGGAAGTAGTGGTAGAAATGGAAGTAGTGGTAGTAGTGGTAGTAGTGGAAGTAGAGGAAGTGGTGTTAGTAATGATAGTAGTTGTAGTACTGGAAGTAGTGGAAGTATTGTTAGTTTTGGAAGTAGTAGTGGAAGTAGTTGTAGTAGTGGAAGTAGTGGAAGTAGTGGAAGTAGTGGTAGCAGTTGTAGTAGTGGAAGTAGTGTTAGTAATGGAAGTAAGTGGTAGTAGTGGTAGTAGTGGAAGTAGAGGAAGTGGTGTTAATAGTGGTAGTAGTTGTAGTAGTGGAAGTAGTGGAAGTAGTGTTAGTATTGGAAGTAATGGAAGAGCTGTGGAAGTAGTGGAAGTAGTGGTAGTAGTTGTAGTAGTGGAAGTAGTGGAAGTAGTGGAAGTAGTGTTAGTAGTGGTAGTAGTTGTAGTAGTGGAAGTAGTGGAAGTAGTGTTAGTATTGGAAGTAGTGGAAGTGGTGGAAGTAGTGGAAGTAGTGGAAGTAGTGGAAGTAGTGGTAGTAGTGGAAGTAGTGGAAGTGGTGTTAGTAGTGGTAGTAGTTGTAGTAGTGGAAGTAGTGGAAGTAGTGGAAGTAGTGGAAGTAGTGGTAGTAGTGGATGTGGTGTTAGTAGTGGTAGTAGTTGTAGTAGTGGAAGTAGTGGAAGTAATGGAAGTAGTGGTAGTAGTGGAAGTAGTGGAAGTAGTTGTAGTAGTGGAAGTTGTGGAAGTAGTGGAAGTAGTGGAAGTAGTGGAAGTAATGGTAGTAATGGAAGTAGTGGTAGTAGTGGAAGTAGTGGAAGTAGTGGAAGTAGTGGTAGTAATGGAAGTAGTAGTAGTGGAAGTAGTGGAAGTAGTGGTAGTAGTGGAAGTAGTGGAAGTAGTGGAAGTAGTGGAAGTAGTGGAAGTAGTGGAAGTAGTGGTAGAAATGGAAGTAGTGGTAGTAGTGGTAGTAGTGGAAGTAGAGGAAGTGGTGTTAGTAATGGTAGTAGTTGTAGTGCTGGAAGTAGTGGAAGTATTGTTAGTTTTGGAAGTAGTGGAAGTAGTGGAAGTAGTGGTAGTAGTTGTAGTAGTGGAAGTAGTGGAAGTAGTTGTAGTAGTGGAAGTAGTGGAAGTAGTGGAAGTAGTGGTAGTAGTTGTAGTAGTGGAAATAGTGTTAGTAATGGAAGTAAGTGGTAGTAGTGGTAGTAGTGGAAGTAGAGGAAGTGGTGTTAATAGTGGTAGTAGTTGTAGTAGTGGAAGTAGTGTTAGTATTGGAAGTAGTGGAAGAGTTGTGGAAGTAGTTGAAGTAGTGGTAGTAGTTGTAGTAGTGGAAGTAGTGGAAGTAGTAGAAGTAGTGTTAGTAGTGGTAGTACTTGTAGTAGTGGAAGTAGTGGAAGTAGTGTTAGTTTTGGAAGTAGTGGAAGTAGTGGAAGTAGTGGAAGTAGTGGAAGTAGTGGAAGTAGTGGAAGTAGTGGTAGTAGTGGAAGTAGTGGAAGTGGTGTTAGTAGTGGTAGTAGTTGTAGTAGTGGAAGTAGTGGAAGTAGTGGAAGTAATGGAAGTAGTGGTAGTAGTGGAAGTAGTGGAAGTAGTGGTAGTAGTGGAAGTAGTGGAAGTAGTGGAAGTAGTGGAAGTAGTGGTAGTAATGGAAGTAGCGGTAGTAGTGGAAGTAGTGGAAGTAGTGGAAGTAGTGGTAGTAATGGAAGTAGTGGTAGTAGTGGAAGTAGTGGAAGTAGTGGAAGTAGTGGAAGTTGTGTTAGTATTGGAAGTAGTGGTAGTAGTGGTAGTAGTGGTAGTAGTGGAAGTAGTGGAAGTAGTGGAAGTAGTGGTAGAAATGGAAGTAGTGGTAGTAGTGGTAGTAGTGGAAGTAGAGGAAGTGGTGTTAGTAATGCTAGTAGTTGTAGTAGTGGAAGTAGTGGAAGTATTGTTAATTTTGGGAGTAGTGGAAGTAGTGGAAGTAGTGGAAGTAGTGGAAGTAGTGGAAGTAGTGGAACTAGTGGAAATAGTGGAAGTAGTGGAAGTAGTGGAAGTAGTATTAGTATTGGAAGTAGTGGAAGTAGTGAAAGTAGTGGTAGTAGTGGTGGTAGTGGAAGTAGTGGAAGTAGTGTTAGTAGTGGTAGTAGTTGTAGTAGTGGAAGAAGTGGTAGTAGTGGAAGTAGTGGAAGTGGTGTTAGTGGTGGTAGTA
Source organism: Tenodera sinensis (assembly GCA_030765045.1). Classification (NCBI taxonomy): domain Eukaryota; kingdom Metazoa; phylum Arthropoda; class Insecta; order Mantodea; family Mantidae; genus Tenodera; species Tenodera sinensis. The sequence continues at coordinate 238,718 of JAUKNM010000088.1, forward strand.
GTTGTAGTAGTGGAAGTAGTGGAAGTAGTGGAAGCAATGGAAGTAGTGGTAATAGAGGAAGTAGTGGAAGTAGTGGTGGTAGTGGAAGTAGTGGAAGGAGTGGAAGTAGTGGAAGTTGTGGAAGTAGTGGTAGTAATGGAAGTAGTGGTAGTAGTGGAAGTAGTGGAAGTAGTGGAAGTAGTGGAAGTAGTGGAAGTAGGGGAAGTAGTGGTAGTAGTGGAAGTAGTGCAAGTAGTGGTAGTAGTGGAAGTAGTGGAAGTAGTGGAAGTAGTGGAAGTAGTGGAAGTAGTGGTAGTAATGGAAGTAGTGGTAGTAGTGGAAGTAGTGGAAGTAGTGGAAGTAGTGGTAGTAATGGAAGTAGTGGTAGTAGTGGAAGTAGTGGAAGTAGTGGTAGTAGTGGAAGTAGTGGAAGTAGTGGAAGTAGTGGAAGTAGTGGAAGTAGTGGAAGTAGTGGTAGAAATGGAAGTAGTGGTAGTAGTGGTAGTAGTGGAAGTAGAGGAAGTGGTGTTAGTAATGGTAGTAGTTGTAGTACTGGAAGTAGTGGAAGTATTGTTAGTTTTGGAAGTAGTGGAAGTAGTGGAAGTAGTGGTAGTAGTTGTAGTAGTGGAAGTAGTGGAAGTAGTTGTAGTAGTGGAAGTAGTGGATGTAGTGGAAGTAGTTGTAGTAGTTGTAGTAGTGGAAGTAGTGTTAATAATGGAAGTAAGTGGTAGTAGTGGTAGTAGTGGAAGTAGAGGAAGTGGTGTTAATAGTGGTAGTAGTTGTAGTAGTGGAAGTAGTGGAAGTAGTGTTAGTATTGGAAGTAGTGGAAGAGTTGTGGAAGTAGTGGAAGTAGTGGTAGTAGTTGTAGTAGTGGAAGTAGTGGAAGTAGTGGAAGTAGTGTTAGTAGTGGTAGTAGTTGTAGTAGTTGAAGTAGTGGAAGTAGTGTTAGTATTGGAAGTAGTGGAAGTGGTGGAAGTAGTGGAAGTAGTGGAAGTAGTGGTAGTAGTGGAAGTAGTGGAAGTAGTGGAAGTAGTGGAAGTAGTGGAAGTAGTGGTAGTAATGGAAGTAGTGGTAATAGTGGAAGTAGTGGAAGTAGTGGTAGTAGTGGTAGTAGTGGAAGTAGTGGAAGTAGTGGAAGTAGTGGTAGAAATGGAAGTAGTGGTAGTAGTGGTAGTAGTGGAAGTAGAGGAAGTGGTGTTAGTAATGGTAGTAGTTGTAGTAGTGGAAGTAGTGGAAGTATTGTTAATTTTGGAAGTAGTGGAAGTAGTGGAAGTAGTGGAAGTAGTGGAAGTAGTGGAAGTAGTGGAAGTAGTGGAACTAGTGGAAGTAGTGGAAGTAGTGGAAGTAGTGCAAGTAGTGGAAGTGGTGAAAGTAGTGCAAGTAGTGGAAGTGGTGGTAGTAGTGGTAGTAGTTGTAGTGGTGGAAGTAGTGGAAGTAGTGGTAGTAATGGAAGTAGTGGTAGTAGTGGAAGTAGTGGAAGTAGTGGAAGTAGTGGTAGTAATGGAAGTAGTAGTAGTAGTGGAAGTAGTGGAAGTAGTGAAAGTAGTGGTAGTAATGGAAGTAGTGGTAGTAGTGGAAGTAGTGCAAGTAGTGGAAGTGGTGGTAGTAGTGGTAGTAGTTGTAGTAGTGGAAGTAGTGGAAGTAGTGGAAGTAGTGGAAGTGGTGGTAGTAGTGGAAGTAGTGGAAGTAGTGGAAGTAGTGGAAGTAGTGGTAGTAGTGGAAATAGTGCAAGTAGTGTTAGTATTGGAAGTAGTGGAAGTAGTGGTAGTAGTGGAAGTAGTGGAAGTAGTGTTAGTATTGGAAGTAGTGGAAGTAGTGGAAGCAGTGGAAGTAGTGGTAGTAGTGGAAGTAGTGGAAGTAGTGTTAGTATTGGAAGTAGTGGAAGTAGTGGTAGTAGTGGAAGTAGTGGAAGTAGTGGAAGTAGTGTTAGTAGTGGTAGTAGTTGTAGTGGTGGAAGTAGTGGAAGTAGTGTTAGTAGTGGAAGTAGTGGAAGTAGTGGAAGTAGTGTTAGTAGTGGAAGTAGTGGAAGTAGTGGAAGTAGTGGAAGTAGTGGAAGTAGTGGAAGTAGTGTTAGTAGTGGAAGTAGTGGAAGTAGTGGAAGTAGTGGAAGTAGTGGAAGTAGTGGCGGTAGTGGTGGTAGTGGAAGTAGTGGAAGTAGTGGAGGTAGTGGAAGTAGTGGAAGTAGTGTTAGTAGTGGTAGTAGTTGTAGTAGTGGAAGTAGTGGAAGTAGTGTTAGTAGTGGAAGTAGTTGTAGTAGTGGAAGTAGTGGAAGTAGTGGTAGTAGTGGAAGTAGTGGAAGTAGTGTTAGTATTGGAAGTATTGGAAGTAGTGGTAGTAGTGGAAGTAGTGGAAGTAGCGTTAGTAGTGGTAGTAGTTGTAGTAGTGGAAGTAGTGGAAGTAGTGTTAGTAGTGGAAGTAGTGGAAGTAGTGGAAGTAGTGTTAGTAGTGGAAGTAGTGGAAGTAGTGGAAGTAGTGGAAGTAGTGGAAGTAGTGGAAGTAGTGGAAGTAGTGTTAGTAGTGGAAGTAGTGGAGGTAGTGGTAGTAGTGGAAGTAGTGGAAGTAGTGGAAGTAGTGGTAGCAGTGGAAGTAGTGGAAGTAGTGGTAGTAGTGGAAGTAGTGGAAGTAGTGTTAGTAGTGGTAGTAGTTTTAGTAGTGGAAGTAGTGGAAGTAGTGTTAGTAGTGGAAGTAGTTGTAGTAGTGGAAGTAGTGGAAGTTGTGGTAGTAGTGGTAGTAGTGGAAGTAGTGGAAGTAGTGGAAGTAGTGGAAGTAGTGGAAGTAGTGGAAGGTGTGGTAGTAGTGGTATTAGTGGAAGTAGTGGAAGTAGTGGAAGTAGTGGAAGTAGTGGAAGTTGTGGTAGTAGTGGTAGTAGTGGAAGTAGTGGAAGTAGTGGAGGTAGTGGAAGTAGTGGTAGTAGTGGAAGTAGTGGAAGTAGTGGAAGTAGTGGAAGTATTGGAAGTAGTGGAAGTAGTGGTAGTAGTGGAAGTAGTGGAAGTAGTGGAAGTAGTGGAAGTTGTGTTAGTATTGGAAGTAGTGGTAGTAGAGGTAGTAGTGGAAGTAGTGGAAGTAGTGGAAGTAGTGGAAGTAGTGGAAGTAGTGGAAGTAGGGGAAGTAGTGTTAGTAGTGGTAGTAGTTGTAGTAGTGGAACTAGTGGAAGTAGTGGAAGTAGTGGAAGTGGTGGTAGTAGTGGAAGTAGTGGAAGTAGTGGAAGTAGTGGAAGTAGTGTTAGTAGTGGAAGTAGTGGAAGTAGTGGAAGTAGTGTTAGTATTGGAAGTAGTGGAAGTAGTGGAAGTAGTGGAAGTAATGGAACTAGTGGAAGTAGTGGAAGTAGTGGAACTAGTGGAAGTAGTGGAAGTAGTGGAAGTATTGGAAGTTGTGTTAGTATTGGAAGTAGTGGTAGTAGTGGTAGTAGTGGAAGTAGTGGAAGTAGTGGAAATAGTGGAAGTAGTGGAAGTAGTGGAAGTAGTGTTAGTATTGGAAGTAGTGGAAGTAGTGAAAGTAGTGGTAGTAGTGGTGGTAGTGGAAGTAGGGGAAGTAGTGTTAGTAGTTGTAGTAGTTGTAGTAGTGGAAGTAGTGGAAGTAGTGGAAGTGGTGGTAGTAGTGGAAGTAGTGGAAGTAGTGGAAGTAGTGGAAGTATTGTTAGTAGTGGAAGTAGTGGAAGTAGTGGAAGTAGTGTTAGTATTGGAAGTAGTGGAAGTAGTGGAAGTAGTGGAACTAGTGGAAGTAGCGGAAGTAGTGGAACTAGTGGAAGTAGTGGTAGTAGTGGAAGTAGTGGAAGTAGTGTTAGTAGTGGAAGTAGTGGAAGTAGTGGAAGTAGTGTTAGTATTGGAAGTAGTGGAAGTAGTGGAAGTAGTGGAACTAGTGGAAGTAGTGGAAGTAGTGGAACTAGTGGAAATAGTGGAAGTAGTGGAAGTAGTGGAAGTAGTGTTAGTATTGGAAGTAGTGGAAGTAGTGAAAGTAGTGGTAGTAGTGGTGGTAGTGGAAGTAGGGGAAGTAGTGTTGGTAGTGGTAGTAGTTGTAGTAGTGGAAGTAGTGGAAGTAGTGGAAGTAGTGGAACTGGTGGTAGTAGTGGAAGTAGTGGAAGTAGTGGAAGTAGTGGAAGTAGTGGTAGTAGTGGAAATAGTGGAAGTAGTTTTAGTATTGGAAGTAGTGGAAGTAGTGGTAGTAGTGGAAGTAGTGGAAGTAGTGTTAGTATTGGAAGTAGTGGAAGTAGTGGAAGCAGTGGAAGTAGTGGTAGTAGTGGAAGTAGTGGAAGTAGTGTTAGTATTGGAAGTAGTGGAAGTAGTGGTAGTAGTGGAAGTAGTGGAAGTAGTGGAAGTAGTGTTAGTAGTGGTAGTAGTTGTAGTAGTGGAAGTAGTGGAAGTAGTGTTAGTAGTGGAAGTAGTGGAAGTAGTGGAAGTAGTGGAAGTAGTGTTAGTAGTGGAAGTAGTGGAAGTAGTGGAAGTAGTGGAAGTAGTGGAAGTAGTGGAAGTAGTGTTAGTAGTGGAAGTAGTGGAAGTAGTGGAAGTAGTGGAGGTAGTGGTAGTAGAGGAAGTAGTGGAAGTAGTGGAGGTAGTGGAAGTAGTGGAAGTAGTGTTAGTAGTGGTAGTAGTTGTAGTAGTGGAAGTAGTGGAAGTAGTGTTAGTAGTGGAAGTAGTTGTAGTAGTGGAAGTAGTGGAAGTAGTGGTAGTAGTGGAAGTAGTGGAAGTAGTGTTAGTATTGGAAGAATTGGAAGTAGTGGTAGTAGTGGAAGTAGTGGAAGTAGTGGAAGTAGTGTTAGTAGTGGTAGTAGTTGTAGTAGTGGAAGTAGTGGAAGTAGTGTTAGTAGTGGAAGTAGTGGAAGTAGTGGAAGTAGTGTTAGTAGTGGAAGTAGTGGAAGTAGTGGAAGTAGTGGAAGTAGTGGAAGTAGTGGAAGTAGTGGAAGTAGTGTTAGTAGTGGAAGTAGTGGAAGTAGTGGAGGTAGTGCAAGTAGTGGAAGTAGTGGAGGTAGTGTTAGTAGTGGAAGTAGTGGAAGTAGTGGAAGTAGTGGTAGTAGTGGAAGTAGTGGAAGTAGTGGTAGTAGTGGAAGTAGTGGAAGTAGTGTTAGTAGTGGAAGTAGTTGTAGTAGTGGAAGTAGTGGAAGTTGTGGTAGTAGTGGTAGTAGTGGAAGTAGTGGAAGTAGTGGAAGTAGTGGAAGTAGTGGAAGTAGTGGAAGTTGTGGTAGTAGTGGTAGTAGTGGAAGTAGTGGAAGTAGTGGAAGTTGTGGTAGTAGTGGTAGTAGTGGAAGTAGTGGAAGTAGTGGAAGTAGTGGAAGTAGTGGTAGTAGTGGAAGTAGTGGAAGTAGTGGAAGTAGTGGAAGTATTGGAAGTAGTGGAAGTAGTGGTAGTAGTGGAAGTAGTGGAAGTAGTGGAAGTAGTGGAAGTTGTGTTAGTATTGGAAGTAGTGGTAGTAGTGGTAGTAGTGGAAGTAGTGGAAGTAGTGGAAGTAGTGGAAGTAGTGGAAGTAGTGGAAGTAGGGGAAGTAGTGTTAGTAGTGGTAGTAGTTGTAGTAGTGGAAGTAGTGGAAGTAGTGGAAGTAGTGGAAGTGGTGGTAGTAGTGGAAGTAGTGGAAGTAGTGGAAGTAGTGGAAGTAGTGTTAGTAGTGGAAGTAGTGGAAGTACTGGAAGTAGTGTTAGTATTGGAAGTAGTGGAAGTAGTGGAAGTAGTGGAAGTAATGGAACTAGTGGAAGTAGTGGAAGTAGTGGAACTAGTGGAAGTAGTGGAAGTAGTGGAAGTAGTGGAAGTTGTGTTAGTATTGGAAGTAGTGGTAGTAGTGGTAGTAGTGGAAGTAGTGGAAGTAGTGGAAGTAGTGGAAGTAGTGGAAGCAGTGGTAGTAGGGGAAGTAGGGGAAGTAGTGGAAGTAGTGGAAGTAGTGGAAGTAGTGGAAGTAGTGGAAGTAGTGGAAGTAGTGGAAGTAGTGGAAGTAGGGGAAGTAGTGGAAGTAGTGGAAGTAGTGGAAGTAGTGGAAGTAGGGGAAGTAGTGGAAGTAGTGGAAGTAGTGGAAGTAGTGGAAGTAGTGGAAGTAGTGAAAGTAGTGGTAGTAGTGGTGGTAGTGGAAGTAGGGGAAGTAGTGTTAGTAGTGGTAGTAGTTGTAGTAGTGGAAGTAGTGGAAGTAGTGGAAGTGGTGGTAGTAGTGGAAGTAGTGGAAGTAGTGGAAGTAGTGGAAGTAGTGGTAGTAGTGGAAATAGTGGAAGTAGTGTTAGTATTGGAAGTAGTGGAAGCAGTGGTAGTAGTGGAAGTAGTGGAAGTAGTGTTAGTATTGGAAGTAGTGGAAGTAGTGGAAGCAGTGGAAGTAGTGGTAGTAGTGGAAGTAGTGGAAGTAGTGTTAGTATTGGAAGTAGTGGAAGTAGTGGTAGTAGTGGAGGTAGTGGAAGTAGTGGAAGTAGTGTTAGTAGTGGTAGTAGTTGTAGTAGTGGAAGTAGTGGAAGTAGTGTTAGTAGTGGAAGTAGTGGAAGTAGTGGAAGTAGTGGAAGTAGTGTTAGTAGTGGAAGTAGTGGAAGTAGTGGAAGTAGTGGAAGTAGTGGAAGTAGTGGAAGTAGTGTTAGTAGTGGAAGTAGTGGAAGTAGTGGAAGTAGTGGAAGTAGTGGAAGTAGTGGAGGTAGTGGTAGTAGTGGAAGTAGTGGAAGTAGTGGAAGTAGTGGAAGTAGTGGAAGTAGTGGAAGTAGTGGAAGTAGTGTTAGTAGTGGAAGTAGTGGAAGTAGTGGAAGTAGTGGAAGTAGTGGGAGTAGTGGAAGTAGTGTTAGTAGTGGAAGTAGTGGAAGTAGTGGAAGTAGTGGAAGTAGTGGAAGTAGTGGAGGTAGTGGTAGTAGTGGAAGTAGCGGAAGTAGTGTTAGTAGTGGAAGTAGTTGTAGTAGTGGAAGTAGTGGAAGTAGTGGTAGTAGTGGAAGTAGTGGAAGTAGTGTTAGTAGTGGTAGTAGTTGTAGTAGTGGAAGTAGTGGAAGTAGTGTTAGTAGTGGAAGTAGTGGAAGTAGTGGAAGTAGTGGAAGTAGTGGAAGTAGTGGAAGTAGTGTTAGTAGTGGAAGTAGTGGAAGTAGTGGAAGTAGTGGAAGTAGTGGAAGTAGTGGAGGTAGTGGTAGTAGTGGAAGTAGTGGAAGTAGTGGAAGTAGTGGAAGTAGTGGAAGTAGTGGAAGTAGTGTTAGTAGTGGAAGTAGTGGAAGTAGTGGAAGTAGTGGAAGTAGTGGGAGTAGTGGAAGTAGTGTTAGTAGTGGAAGTAGTGTAAGTAGTGGAAGTAGTGGAAGTAGTGGAGGTAGTGGTAGTAGTGGAAGTAGTGGAAGTAGTGTTAGTAGTGGAAGTAGTTGTAGTAGTGGAAGTAGTGGAAGTAGTGGTAGTAGTGGAAGTAGTGGAAGTAGTGTTAGTAGTGGTAGTAGTTGTAGTAGTGGAAGTAGTGGAAGTAGTGTTAGTAGTGGAAGTAGTGGAAGTAGTCTAAGTAGTGGAAGTAGTGGAAGTAGTGGAAGTAGTGTTAGTAGTGGAAGTAGTGGAAGTAGTGGAAGTAGTGGAAGTAGTGGAAGTAGTGGAGGTAGTGGTAGTAGTGGAAGTAGTGGAAGTAGTGGAAGTAGTGGAAGTAGTGGAAGTAGTGGAAGTAGTGTTAGTAGTGGAAGTAGTGGAAGTAGTGGAAGTAGTGGAAGTAGTGGGAGTAGTGGAAGTAGTGTTAGTAGTGGAAGTAGTGGAAGTAGTGGAAGTAGTGGAAGTAGTGGAGGTAGTGGTAGTAGTGGAAGTAGTGGAAGTAGTGGAGGTAGTGGAAGTAGTGGAAGTAGTGTTAGTAGTGGTAGTAGTTGTAGTAGTGGAAGTAGTGGAAGTAGTGTTAGTAGTGGAAGTAGTTGTAGTAGTGGAAGTGGTGGAAGTAGTGGTAGTAGTGGAAGTAGTGGAAGTAGTGTTAGTATTGGAAGTAGTGGAAGTAGTGGTAGTAGTGGAAGTAGTGGAAGTAGTGGAAGTAGTGTTAGTAGTGGTAGTAGTTGTAGTAGTGGAAGCAGTGGAAGTAGTGTTAGTAGTGGAAGTAGTGGAAGTAGTGGAAGTAGTGGAAGTAGTGTTAGTAGTGGAAGTAGTGGAAGTAGTGGAAGTAGTGGAAGTAGTGGAAGTAGTGGAAGTAGTGGAAGTAGTGTTAGTAGTGGAAGTAGTGGAAGTAGTGGAAGTAGTGGAAGTAGTGGAAGTAGTGGAGGTAGTGGTAGTAGTGGAAGTAGTGGAAGTAGTGGAAGTAGTGGTAGTAGTGGAAGTAGTGGAAGTAGTGGTAGTAGTGGAAGTAGTGGAAGTAATGTTAGTAGTGGTAGTAGTTTTAGTAGTGGATGTAGTGTTAGTAGTGGAAGTAGTTGTAGTAGTGGAAGTAGTGGAGGTTGTGGTAGTAGTGGTAGTAGTGGAAGTAGTGGAAGTAGTGGAAGTTGTGGTAGTAGTGGTAGTAGTGGAAGTAGTGGAAGTAGTGGAAGTTGTGGTAGTAGTGGTAGTAGTGGAAGTAGTGGAAGTAGTGGAAGTAGTGGAAGTAGTGGTAGTAGTGGAAGTAGTGGAAGTAGTGGAAGTAGTGGAAGTATTGGAAGTAGTGGAAGTATTGGTAGTAGTGGAAGTAGTGAAAGTAGTGGAAGTAGTGGAAGTTGTGTTAGTATTGGAAGTAGTGGTAGTAGTGGTAGTAGTGGAAGTAGTGGAAGTAGTGGAAGTAGTGGAAGTAGTGGAAGTAGTGGTAGTAGGGGAAGTAGGGGAAGTAGTGGAAGTAGTGGAAGTAGTGGAAGTAGGGGAAGTAGTGGAAGTAGTGGAAGTAGTGGAAGTAGTGGAAGTAGTGGAAGTAGTGGAAGTAGGGGAAGTAGTGGAAGTAGTGGAAGTAGTGGAAGTAGTGGAAGTAGGGGAAGTAGTGGAAGTAGTGGAAGTAGTGGAAGTATTGGAAGTAGTGGAAGTAGTGGAAGTAGTGGAAGTAGTGGAAGTAGTGGAAGTAGTGGAAGTAGTGGTAGTACTGGAAGTAGGGGAAGTAGTGGTAGTAGTGGAAGTAGTGGAAGTAGTGGAAGTAGTGGAAGTATTGGAAGTAGTGGAAGTAGTGGAAGTAGTGGAAGTAGTGGAAGTAGTGGTAGTAGTGGAAGTAGTGGAAGTACTGGAAGTAGTGGAAGTAGTGGTAGTAGTGGAAGTAGTGGAAGTACTGGAAGTAGTGGAAGTAGTGGAAGTAGTGGTAGTAGTGGAAGTAGTGGAAGTAGTGGAAGTATTGGAAGTAGTGGAAGTAGTGGAAGTAGTGGTAGTAGTGGAAGTAGTGGAAGTAGTGGTAGTACTGGAAGTAGTGGAAGTAGTGGAAGTAGTGGAAGTAGTGAAAGTAGTGGAAGTATTGGAAGTAGTGGTAGTAGTGGAAGTAGTGGAAGTAGTGGTAGTACTGGAAGTAGTGGAAGTATTGGAAGTAGTGGAAGTAGGGGAAGTAGGGGAAGTAGTGGAAGTAGTGGTAGTAGTGGAAGTAGTGGAAGTAGGGGAAGTAGTGGAAGTAGTGGAAGTAGTGGAAGTAGTGGAAGAAGTGGAAGTAGTGGAAGTAGTGGAAGTATTGGAAGTAGTGGTAGTACTGGAAGTAGTGGAAGTAGTGGAAGTAGTGGTAGTAGTGGAAGTAGTGGAGGTAGTGGAAGTAGTGGTAGTAGTGGTAGTAGTGGAAGTAGTGGTAGTAGTGGTAGTAGTGGAAGTAGTGGTAGTAGTGGTAGTAGAGGTAGTGATAGTAGTGCTAGCAGTATCAGCAGTATAATTATTTCGTGCTATTTCCCTTTCATCATCAGTAACGTTCTTATTTATTCTGGCACTAAAGCAAAGGGAATTTTAACACGAATAAATAAAAAGAACGTTACTGATGATGAAAAGAAATAAGCACGTACTAATTATAGGCTCTGCCGGGATTGTCTAAAAAGTGAAATAACAAAGGCCAAAGTTGATGAATAGAAGTAACTATGCATTGAGGTAGTCCATGACATATGGGTCATTGGCTATAAAATAGAAACCGGCAAGCTGTGGCTGAGATCACCAACAGTAGCTACTGATGACGCGCCAATGGATATAGCGAGAGGATTGCTCCCTAAATGTAAAACTATAATAAGTTCGGAAGTGACCGATGTTCCAGTATGCGCTAAAGAAGAAATAAGAGAGGCTGGAAACAAATTAGATCAGGTAAAGATACGGGCCCAGATGGTATACCATCGTAGATTCGTAAGCTTATTGCAACACAGAAACCTGAACTCCTGACCGAAACGATGAACAAACTGATTGTGACAGGGGACTTGCCTGAAAATGGAAAGAAGGAGAGCTAATTCTTATTGAAAAACCTAGTAGAATAAGAGAAGCAAGTCATACAGGCCTATATGTCTGCTAAATGTAATTAGTAAAATGTTTGAGCAGGTAATTAATAAAAGGCTAATTGAGGAGTTAGAGAGAGGGGAAGGGCAGTCAGCAAACCAGTTCGGTTTCCGTAAAGGAATGTCTACCACAGACGCAGTGCAGGTAGTTCAAAATAGAAGAGGCAAAGCTAAATACAAAGGAATATGTAGCGTTGCTAACACTTGACATTAAAAATGCATTTTATTCAGTCCCCTGGAAGGGTATAGTGGATGAGCTAAGACGACGACATTTAGCACCTTGTCTTATTAAAGTGATATGTAGCCATCTACAGAACCGAGAAATCATGATTGGAGAGAAGAGTACAATGTATATGACGTGCGGAGTACCACAGGGCTCTGTTCTAGGCCCCACACTGTGGAATGCCTATTATGATGATGTATGGGCGCAAGAGGTCCCAGAAGGAACAACAATTGTGGGATATGCTGACGACTTAGCGCTAGTAATCAGTGGTGATATGAGAGAGGAGATAGAAGACCGGACAGAATGGGCTGCAGGGAAAGTGGAATCATGGATGCTGAGAAAAGGTCTGCAGTTAGCTCCACAAAAAACTGAAATAGATGTCCTTATAGGGAGAAGAACTGTAAAATAAATTGAAGTGACTATAGAAACTACACAAATAAAATCTGCGAGAAGCCTAAAATATCTTTGTATCAGAATAGGACATATCTTTGGTATGGGCCCACACATCCAAAATGTAATAGCAAAAGCAGAGAGTGTAATTGTGGCTCTGAGCCGGCTGATGACAAACATAGGAGGTCCTAGGTCATCTAAAAGATGAATATTGGCTAGTGTTGTCAACTCAATTATATTATACGAAGCACCTGTATGGAAAGAGTGGATCGATAAAGTCACATACAGGAAGCTGGTTGAAAAACCACAAAGGAAGATGGCCATAAGAGTTGCCAGTGTGCACGGGACCGCTTCCACCAAAGCGAGTCAAGTTATACCCGGAACTGTGCCCATACACTTACTAGTTCCTATGAGAGGTGGCAACAGGAATGGAATGAGGAGCAGGTAACTTCACAATGGTCTAAAGGGCTGATTCCAGAAATAAAACCATGGTTATATAGGCCACATGGAGTAGTGGGTTACTATGTAACACAGTTTCTCTCAGGACATGGCTGTTTTAAGAGCTATTTGCACTCCATGAAACTGGCACAGGATGACAGATGCCCATGTTGTGGCGACACTGACACAGCAGAGCATGTGGTGCTGGTGTGTCCAAGTTGGATCTCCACTAGACAAAGTGAGGAAGAACATATGGGTGCAGCCATTAATGCAGACAATGTTGTAGGCTATATGCTTCAAACGAATGATAAATGGGAACTGATTGCCAAAATGGTTACGTACATTCTTAAAACAAAGTATGACGATGCAAAATAAGATAACTACCCCTGTAAATACAATATGCTGAGGTAAAATAAAGTAATAAAGGTAGGCGTCTTTCGATGTTATGTTCCAACGGTTCCGAAAGAAAAATAAAAAAATAAAAAAACAAAAAGTAGCAGTAGTAGCAGTAGCAGCAGCAGCAGTAGTAGTAGTAGTAATAGTAGTAGTAGTAGTAGTAGTAGTAGTAGTAGTAGTAGTAGTAGTAGTAGTAGTAGTAGTAGTAGTAGTAGTAGTAGTAGTAGTAGTAGTAGTAGTTTTTCCTTTTAGTTTTGTTTGCGCAGAGGAAAATTTTACAAAGATGCCTCAGGCGAGTTTGATTTCCACCAACTAAAAAACCACTGCGAGGACCTTTCTGAACTTCTTCTTGGGACTACCCAAACGGCATTACTTCAAGAAGAAGACGGTCAGAAGATGGTGCTTATCTGTCAACTATGGTGTCAAAGATCGTCCATTTCTCGGCGCTTACGAGATATCATGAGCCAATTTGCTGACAGTCTTCCAGTGGGACGCAGAGATTAACATGCGGGAAACGTTTTGTACAGGTGTGGAGATGTCCAGTTTAGATGCAGCCTGATGACTTTACTGTCGCCATCGTACACAGTAAAAAATGGTGTGTTCCACTGTGTCAGCGGCGCCGCGGTATATACACACCGCGGAGGGACTGAGCCCAAAACGATGTAGATAAGCCTGAAAACAGCCGTGTCCAGTAAGGAATTGGATAAGGCAAAAGTTGACATCATCTTGCTTGCGATTACACCATGCAGTCAGATTGGGAATTAAGCGCCTTGTCCAGTGAGGAGTTCCGTCGTCTCAGTCCCAAAGAGTCTATCATCCCTGTAATACTCGTTGTTGAGCCTCCGCTCTGCCGATGTCGGACTGCTCGCGTAGGAGACGCGTAGTGGCCAGCAAAATCATGGGTGGATTGTTGGTGAGAACCAGTAACGCCTTGATAGACCTAGTCCGATAAGCACTGGTAATTCTATTGGTCAACTTGCGTTGAGGAACAGTGTGAAATACAACTCCCAATCCAACGCCTTTCGCCAAATACCCACACCATATAACAAGATGGACACCACAGCAGAGAAAAGAAGTCGTGGGTTCCGTGCCCTGGGACCTCGGGTATTCGGCATTATACGAGTCAGATGGACAATGTGAGTTTCCGCCTTCTGAACTATGGTCCTGACGTGAGTGCTCATGAACATATTGCGGCCGAAATGCACGCCGAGATATTTGAGGGAATCCTGACTCCTAAGAGACACAGTGCCAAGCTGGAGACGAATAGGGCGTGTCTTACGGCCGCCTACCAGGAGTACAATTTTCAATAATTACAATAATTCCTTTAGAGTGGCGACGCATGTCTGTGCTTAATTCGTAAATAAAACCAGTGAACCGGGCAAAGTTGGTGTTAGGAGATATATAACAGCCATAAACAAGGAACGAGGGTAGCTACAACCGACAAATCCAGGTCCTGCACCACTGCTCTCTAGTGGTAGAGAACTATTGCACCGGCGTATAGCAATATCTACGTTGCTGTCGGTGAGCCACACAGTGGGATCGGTTTTGAGTCGGTTAGGTTCAGCCATGTTAAGTATGTCACTATCAGTTTCCTATGCCACGTGACACAATAAATCCATGGCCTCGCGGCCGCGGTCAATGTTAGCTTGTAATATCCGGAGAGCATCCGGCGGTTTAGCAACAGCAGGAAACTTTACCGTTTCCGTGGGCACATTCCCTGGGTCAGGCAGCAGTTGGGAAGATGTCAGGGTGCCGTACGAAGACGTTGGGCCCGAGCAGCATTCACCGAATTGCGGTACTTGGGACAACGTTGGGTGCCCACTCTATGTCCCAGGATATCACGCATCAGGCAATAGGGGTCGGAGGTATAGGTCGCAGCCAAGTGACCATCTTTCCCACAGTTGAGACAAGCATTCCTTCTATCAGAGCCGCTGTCTTGCGGATGCGTTGCACCTTTACGCCAACATCTTCCAATTTGACGCTACTCTTAACTTCCTTCAGAAGTTCGGCATATGTTCGATTTCCCGGATGTATAATTACAGCTCCCAAATCTGGGCGTGAAGCTCTTGGGTGTGATCCAGAATGGGACCCTCCTTTTCCAAAGACAGTTGCCATTTTCCTAGGTCGAGGGACATGTAGGTAGACTGAAATATCTGTGTCTACAAAGGCATATTCTAATAATTTCCTAGTCAAAAGTACGAGTACATCACATCCAGTCGGTAAAGGAAGACGGATCTTTCCGCTTCCATGTTTATATGCCAAAGCACGCAAACAAATAAAGCGCTCTTTCAGAAGCTGGAGAGTGTCTCCCTTTTCAAGAGATGTAGCCGCAGAAAGTTTAAAAATGTAGCGTTCCGTACTCCGGAAACCTCCTTCCACTGGCACTTTAGAAATGGTGGAAAAGGAAGCCGCATTGGCGTAGTCCTCATCCACACCTACCAGATCCATTATTTCTGGGTAGCATTCTCTGAAGAGTCGGTTTATGCCTTGGCTCATCGAAAGGTCATCGGAGGTAATGGCTAAGTCCTCTTCGATACCTGCCAGAAGCGGAGTCCCTTCCGCAATTTCCACGTTGTGGAACTTGCAAGGAGGCCAGAATTGGTCCATCAGTCCTTGCAGAAGTTATCGACTGTTGATGGTAGAAAAGGACGCTCTAATTCCAAAGGCAATCTGCTGTTTATAATATTTTCAATTAAACGTTCAATATATATATGTGTGTGTGTGGGGGGGGGGGGCGATTTGTGTGCTCATGCGCTCATTTAATCTAGCACTCAGTAACGTTAAACATTGGGCACTAGGAATATTTTAAATTATTCATTAAGCAAAATACTTAATAGATTGTACATAAATAAATTATATCATATAATTATATGCTTCTTTAATTTCTAGTTTACATTTCTAACAAAATTAACTCTGTGTGATATTTGACGAGCATGGCATTTCACGAGCGAACAGATATGACTAGTGAATGTTGCTAACAACATCAGCATTTCTGTCATGAAATTCTGAGTCCCTTAATTGCTATACAACCCCTTCCTAATATCCACTGTGCAAAGGTGGAGGGGAATGTGTGCGGGGCAAATAGAAAAGTCACACGATAAAAAATTCCTGGCGCATTTTTAAAGTCGTTGACTGTACATAATCTCTCGGTTGTCTCTGCTCGGCTTCCGAAGATGGTCCGACACACGCATACACAAGTCTTTTGTCTAGAAATGATTTTTTTCTACATCCAGGGAGATCCAAAACGTGTATTTCCGGTGAAAGCGGGGTATGGAATTTTTGAGTGGAATACAATTCTTGCTCTATTTGTTACAGGTAAGTAGTAGAGAAGGTATAAGTGTAATAAAATCGGCAATTTGAAGTAATTTCCTCAAATTATTGTTGTATTGTGCTTTTAAATGTGTTATATAACATATTCCTATGTAACCTCTAAGGTTCTCAACTTCCTTACATTTTCTATTTTATCTCCATTCCCTGTTTTTATATTGATGTAGCAATATTAATGTGATCCAAAAATGAAAATAACGGTAGAGTGCTGTTTTTACAATGCATTCTCACATATGAATAAAACAGCATTTGACTCTATTTTGGTTTATCCTGAAGAACTCACGAAAAGCTGTTACATGACGCATCAAACGATCTTCATTTTGTAAATTTAAGCTTGAAATGTAATTGTTATAAATGGCTGTTAGATTTGCTGCCTTGAAAAGAATGCTCTTTCCGGACAACATAAAATGGTTATCTTTTAGCGTGTAGTAAAAATGTCTTGGTACTGCCCTTGTGGATTCATGCAATAAGATCCTGCTATAGATCTAATTCTAATTAAGGATACCCATCTGTGAAATTTTGAAAATCTACAGTTTTCATTGGATTGATTTGAAATTTTAACACAACAATCACTGTATAGTGAGGAGTAACTATGCTAAATTTCATACATTTAGGCAGATTAGTTGCAAACATATTAATATTTTATTAAATTTTTTTTAATATTTGTATAAATGGTTCCCCATGATGCAATTTTGATTTGAAAAACTTGATAATTTTCAGTTATGTCCTGCAATAGAATGTTAGCAAATTGATGAGATAATTTTTTAATCTTGTTATTAGTTTGGATAAAAATAAATTTTGAAGTTTGAATTCATTATTTTTTTCATTTAAATTTTGAACTGTAAATTTTAATATTTAATTACTCAGCGGTTAGTCACTTTATGAGAAAATTATCTCATCATTTCTTTTTAATGTTATTTCTAAGCAGGTACACCAAATTTCATGCATAAGTACTGAAAATTGCATCGTGTGGAGCATTTTAAAGAACAAACAGTGCTAAAAATAAAAACGTGGAAAAACGAAGTTTGAAGTCATAGCAAGAATAATGGAACTGTATGGATTTAAATGGGCACGACCACTTACAAGCAATCAGTTAGACGGCCATGTGACATAAATAAAAAGGCTGTAAGGCTGTAAAAAGCATATCAAAATAAAGCTGACGATTTATACTATTTGATAATACAAAAATCCATTTTTGGCAATTTTGGAAATTTTTAGCCTTTTTTCACAGATGGGTATCCTTAATGCCTTAGTCTGATGAATATAAAATGTATTTTCTGCTGTTTGTCTTAGCCTGCACTGTGAACGCACTATGTTTGTGCCGAGGATCCATTTTAAAACAATATCCCAGCGCTGTTTGCATTCTTGAAGTGAAACCCTTGTTTCCGTTGTCTTTGATGGTAACGTCTAAAAAGTATGCATCAGTAGGATTGCGAAAACAATACTTATTCCTTACGCTTATGTCTGTTAACTTTATGTTTTATTCCTAGGGAATACATTTTAATTTGTAGATGAATAACGTTTGTTTTACGAAACGATGTTTTGTAAAATTTGTACTTGTAAATGTAAATACACCATAAAGTAGCGCCACGAGAAGTATTAGTCCGAAGTTCTGAAACACAATAAAAGCTTAGCTTGAATTAAAAACCCCATAAGTTTTTGATAAGTAAAAGAAACTTATTTTTTGAACATTTCCATAAATTTTGAAGTTATATTTACATGACTTTCTCTACACCTTCTTCAAGAAAGTATTCTCATAAGAGCTTATTCTTCTATCTAGTTTATTTTAATCGTGGTTAGCATAATTTATAGAAGTGATTTTATTACATATTTTGTTGTAGATATAGTGCTAATGGGGAATACAGTAAGCTTTCGCTTAGAAAATAAAACTATTTAAGAGCTGGTCGCTATATGATACTTTGAATTTCCGTTCTCTTTGCAAAGGCCAGGATAAAACAAGTTAAGAAAAATGGCTCCCCGATAGGCATTGGAAGCTTCAAACCAATAATAAGGAATGTCTCAGAAAAGGTTGCCTAAAAATATACAAGTTGTTTCTTTTAACGAGGTCTGCATATTTTGGGCAGTACGGTTTTATCAGCTACGGTTTACGAGTTATGCTAAAGTCATTATAAATAAGGAGGATTTTGAAGGCTTTTCCCTTTATTTCTCATTTTGATATCTTAAACACATCAATTTCACCAAAATCGTTAGAGGCATTCGGAAGAAAATCAAAATTTTCGAAAGAGACATTCTCATACGGTAGTGCAGAGTGTATTCGTGTCACATGCTTCGAAGGCGCTAAACTTAAATACCAAGTTTAATATTGTATCTGAGTTATATTCTTCACAGACAGACTCAGAGACCTTTTGTAAAACATGTTTTAATACATGGAATCTTAAAACATGTATTTCCGATGAAAACTTAGTATCGAATTTTTGGGTGGAATACAATACTTCCTCTATGTACTTTAAGTACGCAGAAGAGAAGGTAATTACACGATCGGTGCCGGGCCGGGTGGTACACTTTAACATAGTCTCGGGCTCGGGCTTGCATAAGGCCGGGCCGAACCTAAAAATGTCGGCCCGTGCAGACCTCTACCACCGGACCGTCAGAATCTAACTCATGCAGGTGATATTCGGAGCGGAAAGCCAGCATTATCTACCCCACCAGTATTCAATCAATGGAAAAATAGTTCTCAATTTGGACGATTTTTTTTTAAGGTTGCACTATTTTTAGGTTTTATATCAGAAGCATATTCAAATTTAACTTAGATGCACCAGCGCGCGCGTGTGTGTGTGTGTGTTTGTATGCGCGCATGCGTGCGTGCTTATACCTAACAGGTGTTTCAAATATCTAGACCGACAGAGAAATAAATTGGCGAATACCGAGTTGCAAAGGAGTAAACTCCACAAATATACGTAGATGTAGTACACAAATATTAAACTACATGTTTACTTTGATTAAGCTGACGTTTACAGGCTGTAATCCAAGGTTTACAGAAAACATTTCAGTGTTTAATTAGGAACATGTCTTTTAGACATGGCATTGAGCAACAATGAAAAATTAACCAATTAGCTGCAATGTTAAAGTTATTTCATACGTTTGACTAATAGGTGTACTCAATCAAAACTTCAGTAGGCATGGTATTCCCCTTGAGAGTAAAGTCAAAAAGAAAATTA
Organism: Tenodera sinensis; assembly: GCA_030765045.1. Classification (NCBI taxonomy): domain Eukaryota; kingdom Metazoa; phylum Arthropoda; class Insecta; order Mantodea; family Mantidae; genus Tenodera; species Tenodera sinensis. Next base: position 256,935 of record JAUKNM010000088.1, read on the forward strand.
AAAAGAAAAAAAGCAAAAAAAGACCTTGACAATACACAGGAGAATTTAGCCGTTACATACGAGTATGATTCAACATATTAAATATTTCCTCCCGTAACTATGTATACGGTGGGTACCCGGTCATACGGGTATTGCAGGAAATGAAAAGGCTGCTGTACTAGCCTTCCCATCACAGGACCAGAACCTTTCTATGGAATTAGTACCTTAGAAGCCAAAAACACAGTACAGAGCTGGGTCTGTAATGAAACCAAAAACAAATAGGAAGTAGTACCCATGAACAAAGTTTACAGGAAGATAATTATAAGCCTAAGCATAAACTGCCTAACTCATTCAATAGGCTGACCAAGACGCAACTTAGAGGAGTTTACGTTATACAACTGGACATGGAATATTCAGAAAACATCTAAGAACAATGGGACAATACCAAATGAAACTCATTTGTCGCTTGTCTTTAAAAGCCAATGAAACGGCGAAACACCGCTTATTAAAATGCGATGCTGCAGAACGGAGAACCGCAAGATCAGAGAAAGGTTCTAATCTAGCGAGACAAATACTACAACTATGTATGTAGATATACACAGATCCTTAGATTAGAAAACAGGTAGAGCACAAAAACTCTTTAGGTTGAGATGCACAACTGCTTCCAAACCTAGTTATGGCCATAGTAGTCATACGAGTACGATTACTTAATAAAGTTTCGGTGAATGATAAGAAAGAGTAAGGACAAAAGAGATAAATAAATGAGTAACTAAAAGGTAAATAAATGAATAAAAGGACAAATAGATAAATAAATAAACTAAACCGAAATGGGTACAATAGAGGCGACAACTGCAAAATATATTTATAAATAAACAAATAAAATGAATAAACAAAATATACCGTAGTGGGTACAGTAAAAGGCGAAAATAGAAGTATTTTTGTTGATTTAAAGCGTTTTCTACGTTGATAATTTGTATTCACTATGACTTGAGGAAACTGCAGCCGAGAAATAAGCGGTTCCATTGCCAAGTATGAGTCCTTTACACTCCGAGGACTTCTTGAGGGTATTGAGCTCAACCCTTATTGAGCCTAATATCTGAATCCACGATCGAGCTTTCGACTCCGTACTTAGAAGAAATCCCATTAAGTCTTAGTAGATAGTAATAATTATTGTTGTAGTTACAGAAAAGTTTCAATTTTGAATGTATTCAACACAAATTGTGCCACAGTCAACTTCAAACCCATTGTTCCAATTTTCTTTCATGATCCACTCGGTCCAGTCACCATAATTCTCACTCTTTAACAACGCTTAACGTGACCCAGAGCTAGGACCTTGAAGGCAAACAATATTCTTGTTTTTTCTCTTCTATATGTTGGCTCCCTGAACAAAGAAATATGAGGGTACAGAATACTTGCAGAGTAATAAGAAGATGTAGCAACATTTTCAGAGACTAGTTCCAAATACCGGTTGAACAACTTCCATATTTCAATCAGCCTTCAGACTAGAAGCATTTACTCTTGTTTCATTTCGCTAAAACGTAAAGGTCAGGGCTGAAGAAGCAACGAAGCTATTAAGAGGTGATTTTCTTTCCATCACGTTTTATCGTGGTTCAAATAAGAACAAATATTTAAAAATATTGGGAGCATTAGATTTGAAAGTATAACTTTCATGTTCCAGTTTTTTGAGATTGTTGTATATTTTTATTGTCTTTTGATCTTCATGTCTAACCTATTTATAAGTTTATGCGTAAATGTGAAAATATGTTGAATATCGGGGGAACATATATGATAGCAATCATCGAATAAATATAGAATAGCACACATACAATGACATTTATAAAAATATTCAAATATTCTTACTTTCTCAGCAGGAACGTGGTGGAGGAAGGGATAGAAGAATACCATTCCCCTAGTAATTATTATTTATTTATGCCAACAAACTTGATGCTGAAGTTCTTAAACACACAAGCCGTCTGTGGGTAATGTTTAAGAGCTGGAATCAGAACTAAAAAGTTTAATGCCATAGCCGGGATTTGAACCACGGATCTTCTGTTTATCGAACGGCTGCTCTAACCACCATCCGTGGTTCAAATCCCGGCTATGGCATTGAATTTTTCAGTGCTGATTCCACGTCTTAAATATGCCCCTAGTAATTTGTAGTTTATCTCTAATATTTAGTTTGGTTTTCATACCTATATGTTTATATTTTGACTTTCTATTATACTTACCTATAGTAAGCGGCGGAAATATTGCAATCTACCCAAAAATTGGACACCGAGGCTTCACTGGAAACACACGTTTTGAGCTCCACTGAATAAAACAACATTTTAGAGAAAGATGCAGGTTTCTCTCCCTCTCTCTCTCCCTCTCTCTCTCTCCTCTCTCTCTCTCACTCTGTGTGTGTGTGTGTGTGTGTGTGTGTGTGTGTGTGCGCGCGTACGCCTGTGTATGGGCGTGTGTGTGCCCGTGTTCCCGTCAACAACAGAACTCAAAAACGAAAAGTTGGTTGTATACTAAGCTTGGTATTTAAGCTCAGCGTTCTCCAAGTATGTGACCTAAAGATTTTTGAGAAAATCGTCAAATTCGAAACGGCCCTTACCACGGGAAGCTTTTCGCCATTTAGATTTTCTCAAAATGATTCAAACAATTTTGACGTAACCACCGCATGTTTAACATACTTACATGACTAAAGGCCGGAGACGTGTGGGTTTTTCCATAGGTATACTGCACATGGACTTTACTGTTATCGCTCGCGCATGTAAACAACTGCAGGTAGGTACAGCTGACCATGAAAATCGCCTCACTGCAGCGCAAACTGCAAGCATCATAGAAGCACTAAAGAACTCTATCACTCCACGTCTGCAGCTCACTGCGAGAAGAAACAAAACAGTCGCGTTATACTACACCTTGACCTTGCGTCTCCATACACTTGCAAGGCAATGCTTCACCAGTTTGCAGAGTACTGCGCTTTTTTGCTTTGGAGTGTTGCTCCTAATGGCAGTTGTTTGCACATTTGATGACCGTGCTGTACTTCTGACGTCATTCATACTCTGCTTGCAGCTAACCTGTATCGCATGCGAGTGTATATCCCTCCGGCCTTTATACATGACAAATAAAACGTGTATCTCGAATTTTCTGAGAAAGCCTTGGAAGTCATCTTCATTGTGAAAGATTTTTATAACTTGTAAACCGAAAGAGATAAACGAAAACTTCGTGGGTAAAAAATGTAGATCTCATTAAATCACACAATTTCTCAAATGAAATTGTTGTAAGTTAACCCCTCCGAGATATTCTGTATTATAGGTTCCAATTGTCCTCTGCCCCCACGTTCTTGCACAGAAAACGGAATTTCAAAGCCATTACTAAAGGCCGGAGGGGTGTGCGCTCGCATGCGATACAGGTTAGTTTGACACAGAAGTATAACATGGCCATTAAATGTGCAAACAACTACCACTAGGAGCAACAGTCGAAAACAAAAAAGTAAACTCTGCAAACTAGCTACAAGTGTATGCAGACGCAAGGTTAAGGTGTAGTATAACGCGACTGTTTTGTTTCTGCTCATATGATGGTCGTAGGTTGTGCTGCAGTGAGGCGGTTTTCATGGTCAGGCTGTACCTACCTGCAGTTGTTTACATGCGCGAGCGATAGCAGTAAAGTCCATGTCCAGTATACCTATGGAAAAACGCACACGCCTCCGGTCTTTAGTCATTACATAGAAGCTCTTTATTTAAATATTTGACAATCATCAACTGTATTCCCTTATTTTCCTTGTATCTATAAGGAAAAGTGTAATCAAATTCATATCTCAATTAGCATGAAGTTGTTGCAGTAGTAGTTTGTTGAAGAATGTGAATCTAACACCTCACAACTTTTTCTGTGTTATTAAATAATGCGGAAGAAATATGTCAGTTATTGCATCCATGTCTTGATCTCCCTGAATCCAAAAAGGAGCACTGTTTACGAAAATGTGTATGTTTGTGTCTGTGTCGCGGCGTCTGTGTGGGTCTTTGTATGCAAATATCTATGTGTATGCACCTCTGTGTGTGTGCATCTGTGTAAGCGTCTGTGTGTCTGAAAGCACAACTCAAAAGCGAAAAGTCAGTTAACATAACAAACTTGGTATTTAAGTCTTCTAAGGAAGTAACACGAAAATTTTAAAACAGTTTCTCTTACTCAAACTATCACTTGCATGAAAAATGTTTCGAAAATGTTGAATTTCTCAAAACGGCTCTAATGATTTTGATTGAATGACAATACGAGTACATTAAGATATTTTTATGGTAAACTAAATCTATATTATCTTGAATTTTCTGTCAATAGCCTCTGAGCTCCTCATCAATGTGAATGACTATCATAATAGGTATACTGTAAGAAATATAGAGAATATTGCCGCACAAAAATGTAGATTACGTTTAAAAAAAACAGAATTTTTGTAAATACTCTTTCTTGGGGAGTTAGTCATTTCTAAGATATTCCTTGTTTTTGGTTTGAACTTTGCAGGTCTTATACTTTTCTCTAATGGGAAGTCACTATTCGTCTTCTTTCCTCCTGGTCAGGCAAAGAGAACAAAATTTCAATGTCATCACATAACGACCAGCTGTTAAGAGATTTGACTATTGCTTGCTGATTCCCCTATTCCCATTATACCTACAAGGAAATATGCAATTAAAGAATATGTGCAAACGTCAATAGACCTGAAGTAGATAGAGGAATAATTGCAAGAATGGCTTGTACAAAATGAAAAGTACACGTGAGTGTAGAGCATGCGATGTTTTATTTCTCTAGTGAATGTAGTATAAATTTATAAATAATGCGGGATTCGAACTCGCAGCCCCCTATTACTAAGTAGGCACTAAATAGGGATATGGAAATGATGGAATGACATTTTGTGTACTTAAATTTTACCATACAGTATAATCCCCTGTCGGCGCTTTGTTTCAATATCCTTCCAGTTCTGTTGATAGTTAACAAGGACTTACAAAAGCATTCCACTCGTTCGAAGCCGGGATTTCGTTTTGGTTATACGTTAGCCAACTGAGATTGTATGCTACTTAGAAATGAAAGAGATTTTAGCCTAAAGTAATATTTACTGTATTTGACCCAGAAGTTTAGTTATGACTTTGTGGTTGACACAAGTGAACCAGAGGTATCGCGCTAATGATTATTCCTCCGACGGTGACGTTTTACACCCTGCTTCAAAAGCAACTCATCTCTTCTTTCCCAGGACAATCAATATTATGCGAAAGAGCATCACTAATACGTTACATTAACGCATCAAACAAAGCAATTATGATCATAAATTCAATAACATCACACACTACCTACCTACCTACCTACCCACCTACCTACCCTACCTACCTACCTACCCTACCTACCTACCTACCCACCCACCTACCCACCCACCCACCTACCTACCCACCCACCCACCCATCGACCTACCCACCCACCCACCTACCCACCCACCCACCTACCTACCCACCCACCCACCGACCTACCCACCCACCCACCTACCCACCCACCCACCCACCTACCCACCCACCTACCCACCCACCTACCCACCCACCCACCGACCTACCCACCAACCCACCTACCCACCCACCCACCTACCTACCCACCCACCGACTTACCCACCCACCCACCTACCCACCCACCCACCTACCTACCCACCCACCGACCTACCCACCCACCTACCCTCCCACCCACCCACCTACCCACCCACCCACCTACCCACCCACCCACCCACCTACCCACCTACCCACCCACCTACCCACCCACCTACCCACCCACCCACCTACCCACCCACCCACCTACCTACCCACCCACCCACCGACCTACCCACCCACCCACCTACCCACCCACCCACCTACCCACCCACCTACCCACCCACCTACCCACCCACCCACCCACCCACCTACCCACCCACCCACCTACCTAACTTGAGCCATACAAAGGTAGTGGCATTTGCGGATGATTTATTAATAACTAGAGGTAAAACTAACTTGGAAGCCGAAAATTACAATAATGTAGACCTGAAAAAGATTGAAACGTGGGCTAAGAATAATACAATTATTTTTAATGAGCAAAAGTCGAAAACAATGCTAATAACACGCAAACGTAGAGTGGAAAGGGATATAAGCATCTTTATCAATAACAGACAAATAAAACAAGTAGAAAACGTCAAATATTTGGGAATAATCATTGATAAAAATTTCACCTTTAACGATCACATTCAGTATGTAACAGAGAGAGCCAATAAATTGATACACATTTTATCTAAATCAGCAAAACTAGATTGGGGACTGAAACACCAGGCTTTAAAGACTATGTACAACGGTGCAATTCTACCATTACTATCTTATGCAGCTCCAGTATGGATAGAAGCCATTGACAGGAAATATAATGCAAATAAGTTTACAAGAGTGCAAAGACAAATAAATATCAAAATTGCTAAAGCATTCAGGACCACATCTACCGAAGCACTATCCATTATAACGGGACTTACACCTATTACAATTAAACTTCAGGAAATCGCCAATGAATATACAATATTGAAACAAAACTCTGAGAACAAATTAGACAAACCTGTAGAATATAGGAAATGGTGTCATCCAGCCAACATACCAATAATAAAAGAAATAAATCAGACTAAAACGTATGCACTGGAAATTTACACAGATGGCAGTAAAACAGAAGAAGGAGTTGGTTCTGGAGTAGCAATTTATCATCAGAACAAACTGAAATATCAGCTACAATATAAGTTAGACAAACGGTGCTCCAATAACCAAGCTGAACAATTTGCAGTGTTGAAAGCATTAGAAACCGTTAAAATATTCACTTAACTGAAGAAGATAACAAAACTGCAGCGATATACACGGACAGTAGAGTCACATTACAATCATTGCATAACTACAAAATTCACAGTTACCTAACAGAAGCAATTAGAACAATGTTAAAAATTTTAGAAAAACAAAACTGGAATATAGAAATTGGGTGGGTCAAAGCACACATAGGGATACAAGGTAATGAAATTGCAAACCAACTAGCAAAGAGAGCAATTACAAACGAAGAGGAATGCAGCAATAATAGACTTCCAAAGAGTTTTGTTAGAAGAACGCTAAGACAAGAAAGTCTAAAACATTGGGAAAGTCAATGGCAAGAAACAACTAAAGGTCAGGAAACAAAGCAATAGTTTCCTACTGTAGCAGACAGAATGAAGTTAAGGATAAATCTAACGGCAAACCTTACAACACTACTGACAGGACACGGAAGACTTAAAGCATACTACTATAGGTTCCACATCACAGATGACCCAAGTTGTTCCTGCAATGGAGGAGAGCAAACAACAGACCATATATGACTGCAGAAATCTAGAGGAAAAAAGAAGAACATTCAAAAGGAAAATAATTCAAAGAAGAGGAAAATGGCCACCAACTAAAGCCGCAATTGCTAAAACTTATTTTAAAGAATATGTTCAGTATGCAAATGCAATTGATCTAACGAAAAATAATTGAGTTGTACAAGTCTATACATTTATTCATTTAAATTAATATATGATTATTAGTTTACTTTGTAAGCAAACCCAACATGTAGTATTACATATTGTAATGGAACATGTAGAACAATAAAGAATCTTTAAAAAAAAAACCACCTACCCACTCACCTCCCCACCCACTCACCCACCGACCCACCCACCCAACCACCTACCCACCTACCCACCCACCTACCCACCTACCTACCTACCTACCCAACTACCTACCTATCCACCTACCTACCTACCTGCCGACCTACCTAGCTACTTGCCTTCCAGCCTGCCTGCCTACCTACCTACCTACCAACCTACCTACCGACCGACCTACCGACCGACCGACCTACAGACCTACCTACCGACCTACCTACCTACCTACCGACCTACCTACCTACCTACCGACCTACCTACCGACCTACCTACCTACCTACCGACCTATCTACCGACCTACCTACCTACCTACCGTCCTACCTACTGACCTACCTACCGACCTACCTACCGACCGACCTACCGACCGACCGACCGACCTACTGACCTACCTACCGACCTACCTACCGACCTACCTACCGAGCTACCTACCGACCTTCCTAACGACCTACCTATCTACCGACCTACCTACCGCCCTACCTACCAACCTACCTACCTACCCACCTACATACCTACCCACCTATCACCCACCTACCCACCCACCCACCTACCTACCTACCCACCTACCCAATTACCCAACTACCTACCCACCTACCCACCCACCTACCCACCCACCTACCCAGCCACTTACCCCCACCCACTCACCCACCTACCCACCAACCCACCCACCCACCTACCCACCCACCCAACCACCTACCTACCCACCCACTCACCAACCAACCCACCCACTTACCCACCCACCTACCTGCCTACCTACCTGCTTACCTGCCTACCTACCTGCCTACCTGCCTGCCTACCTGCCTGCCTACCTACCTACCGGCCTGCCTACCTGCTTACCTACCTACCTACCTACCAACCTACCTACCTACCAACCTACCTACCTACCGACCGACCTACAGACCGACCTACCGACCGACCTACCGACCTACCTACCGACCTACCTACCGACCTACCTACCGAGCTACCTACCTACCTACCGACCTACCTACTGACCTACGTACCGACCTACCTACCGACCTACCTACCTACCAACTTACCTACCGACCTACCTACCGACCTACGTATCTACCTACTCACCTACGTACCTACCCACCTACCACCCACCTACCCACCCACCCACCCACCCACCTACCTACCTACCCACCTACCGAATTACCCAACTACCTACCCACCTACCCACCCACCCACCTACCCAATTACCCAACTACCTACCCACCTACCCACCCACCCACCTACCCACCTACCCAACCACCCACCCACCCACCTACGCACCCACTGACCCACCCATCCACCTACCCACCTACCCACCCACCCACCTACCCACCCACCCACCCACCTACCTACCTGCCTACCTACCTGCTTATCTGCCTGCCTGCCTACCTACCTGCCTACCTACCTACCTGCCTACCTACCTACCTGCCGGCCTGCCTACCTGCTTACCTGTCTACCTACGTGTAAGCCTGCCCGCCTGCCTGCCTGCCCGCCTGCCCGCCCGCTTACCTTCCCACACGCCTACCCGCCCGTCCGCCCGCCTACACACCTACACGCCTGCCTACCCTACCTGGCTACATGAATAGCTACCTACATGCCTACCTGCCTACCTGCCTACCTGCCTGCCTACCTACCCACCTACATACATACACGCACATTCACACGCATACGCACACATACCTACACACACCTACACACATACATACAGGTGAAGCTAATATAAGGCGTGTAAAAAGAAAATGCTTTGAGACATGTATCTTTTAAATATGCCTGTAAATAGTGGTATGCTTGCAGATCAAAACGTTTTAATGTTAACAAATAAACCTGGGATGCATTGATTTTTTACTCCATTTATCCTTGCCTATTCTAGGTATACCCAACCAGATGTTACTTATTTCAAAGTACTAATTTTATTTCGTTCTAATATGTATATTAATTTGAATTAAGAGTTCAGGAAAACTGTGCTTATCTGTGAAAAGTATATAATTGATTGTGATCTCTTAGATATCGAGACAGATGTTACACCGGTATAACTTTGGCCGTCTAATACTCCAATCTACTTTTTCAAGTGTCACTGTTTGCCAATTTAAGGTTAAGTCAAATGACGCTAACAATTCAATTAAATGCTAGCCTAATATTCTTAGTTACTTTGTAAAGAGAAGCGGCAGAAATCTGTATCTTTTACTGTTCTAGTGCATACTTACGTGAATACAGGAAGTAATGTATCCCATCTAAAATATCTATACCAAAATTTCACCCGAAATGCATGGTTTGGGGCTCCTTGAATAAAGAAGGCATTTTTAAAAAACGCGCGCGCGTGTTTGTGTGTGTGTGTGTGTGTTTGTGTGTGTGTGTGTGTGTGTGTGTGTGTGTGTGTGTGTGTGTGTGTGTGTGTGTGTGTGTGTGAACAGCTAAAAAGTCGGTTAAATACTAAACAAAGCTTTTAAGCTAAACGTCTCCCAAGGATGGGACACGGAGATTTGAAAAATATTCCCCATCTCAAACTGTAATTTGCATGGACAACTTTTTTAAAAAGTCACCATTTGAGTGAAATTGCCATATATTTAAGATATTTTTGTGAGAAGTAAAATGCATATCTGAAAATTCTTGGAATAACCATTGAAGTGCTCTTCATTCTGAATGACTTTTGCATAACTCGCAAACCATAAGACATAGATAAAATTTCACTGTATTGAAAATGTACATCTTGTTAAAGCACAGATTTTATGATAAAGTTCTTTGTGAGGTTAGTTATTTTCGAGATATTCCTTGTTATTGACTTGAATTTTGCAATACTTACAATTTTCTAAATTGGCAAGAGTTATTATCATTTTTTTCTACTCATCATGCTAACAGAATGGAATTTGCAAGCCATCACATAGCAACCAGCTCTTAAAAGATTTGCCTATAGCTTAAGGCTTCCATTGTATGTACAAGGAAATATGCAATAAAACCGTTTATACAAATGTCTATCTGGATTAACGTGAATTAGATTTACAAATAAGCATTTATAGAATAGTTTGTACCAGATATGGAGAGAAAGTCATGTGAGTTCAACACATAAGATGCTCTTTCCAGTATATACAAGGTTTTAAATTGATGTAGTGATTTTCCTGCAAAAATAAATGATCAGGATCAAAATTGTCTGATACATTATATCATTAACATACAGGTTCACGTGCTCCACAGCTCCCTTGCAGTAGCGATCGCAACTTGCATGAACTCCTCGGGGAAATAAAAACAAAAGAAGAAATAGTCAACCTGAAGCAGGAAGTCATCAACTGCACCTCATAAAATAAGACTCTGATGTGGCACCGTGACGTTTCACCTTGATTTGAAAAGTCATCGTTATACATTGCATGACCGCACAGCTGGTAATTTCTGTTATCAGATTTACCTTTAAACACTCGGCGTTCCATTGACCTACAGGATCTGCGGTTTTGTATTCACTTTAATAAATTGCACCAAGCAGTCATTTTCTAATCCAACTGGCAGCCATTCACATTCTCTTTGTGTTTCCAATGTCGCAACTCCAGTTTTAAAGGGCCCTCCGTTTTAACTATTGTGACTGGGTAAACTATGTAGGTAGGTACTAAGGGCAGATAGGCCTGTGTGTTTTGTGGGTAACGGAGGAACTACACCTGCTCTTCCTAATTGGTGTACAGGGTACTACCGTGGAAAGAATGATTGAGCGCATTCTGAGAGCAGAATATTCCTGAGTCACACTACGTATTGCAGTACCGAACGGGATGGCTCAGGCAGTAGCGTCTGTGGCCTTATTCGGGACATGATGGCCGACCTTCCTAAACCCTGAGGTTTTTCGGGGTTTCCGACCGGAATGCTAGGCGAATGATGGGAAGGATAATTACATCTCCCTAATTTTCTGTCCCTTCATTTCACCTTACTTCTCATTTCATTTCAACTTTCATTTGCGTATTTGGTTATTTCAGGGTTGCCAGTGTAGGCGGGAGTTTCGGCGTTGCACTGCAGGTGCAGGGCGATTGCTGAGATGGTGCCTGCCTCTCCCATTTCCTCTCATTTTATCACCCTCTTTCACACCACAGGTTGACTCCGGGGCTATAGTTTGGTCGACGGCGGGCAGATGGCGCAGAGGCTTGCGATTTTGCACTCCTTTTGACTCTGTTAGAGGCTGGCCGCTCAAGTCTCCACTGCTGGGTCGAGCTTTCCCCGGTTCCAGCTGGAATGGAGTCTATGAGTAATGTCCAGTGGCTTGGGTTAGGCCGCCTCAAACATAGAGATGGCCTTGTTTGGGCGGTTCGCCATTGAGCGCCTCTCAGCCCAGTGGCAAAGCCTATAATGGTTAGAGCACTGCGCGTCTCTGTCGTCTGCAATGGTCTGTCCTACAGTCCATACGTCTCCTGCGTTTCCCTCATCTCATCCGTTCCTCCCAGGAGTGAATGTAGAAAATATCCAGATGTAAGTGTTCCCTCAGTTACCTAATCTATCCTATCTATCTTTCCGTTGAAAATGATAGAACTTATCACCTCAGCACACCGAAAGTATTTGTAATTTCAACTTTTCTAACTGGATAGAAGACAATCGTCCATCTTAATTTAATTCGTTAGCTGAAACAGGAGAGCTAAAGCGTAACAATTGTATTTTTACCTTAGAGTAATTAGAGTGTGATGAGTTGTAAAAGTTTGTCTAGAAGGGCCCAAAACACTTCCAATGCCTTTGTAATATACAACAGATAGTACTGTACAATCTATTAGATATTAAATATTTAGTGTTTAGATTAAGTGTATTGGGACTAGAGATGTCTGACGGCAGGAAAAGAGCAATTTGTCATTCTAAGTTATTCATCTCTTCTGGTTCCTACTTTCTCCAGTAGCACAATAATAGACTATGTGCAGGAAATGAGATATAAAATGTTTTCTGTGACTAATATCGTTGAATACTGCAGCTATTCTAGAAACGATTTTTGCGGGGGGGGGGGCGCTTTTCGCTACACCACTAGTCTCCATTATACACAAATAGTTTACACCTGACGCGTTATTACCTATATATTGTTTACCTATATATTGTGACACCGGCCACGGCATACAACAAAGAAGGGTCGGGGCCAAACTGCCACACCATATACCAGGTGCGAGGCGTATCATAGGCGCTCAAGCTCAAGCTGCACCACGCCACTCTCGCGAGCAAACATGTGACAACCAGAGCAGCAGAACCAAAAGGGGTTTTCAAGATTATTCGAGAAGTGTCCGGCGGCCAGCTTATTTGTAGAAGTTCGAGAGATACCCATGTTGCGTCATCCTCGCTATATAAGAAGGCGAGGCAACGAGAGTTTGGAGTAACTCAGCTTTTAGTTTTAGTGTGTGTGCCAGCTACATGTACACGGTCGCGTCGCAAGGAAGATAGCGAAGCACTTAATGAGGGTTGAGTGAGTGTATCGTCAAAATCAGCTGTTTGAAGAAAGTGAATATAGACGGAAAGGAGTGAGTCAAGGTTACGAGAAGAAAACATTTGTGAGTTTTAATATCACGAAAGACTAGAGACTTTGTCAACTTCAGTAAAAGAGAACTGTATTTGAGCAACAAGTTTGGAAGGAAATAAAGTGAGAAAGTAATTGGACTGGACTTTTGTCATTTTGTCACAATAGGTTTGTTGAAAAGTTGAACGAACTGACCGAAGATAGTGAGCGGGAAGACACGTTATAGTGGGGGTTTCACTGTGCTATGTGGAACAGCAATACAGCGACAGACACCGTCTTTACTGTAACGACAGCGTGACATTGCCGCGCAAAAACAATGCAGCATCCTGAAGCAGGAAACCCTTAAAGACCTCTTCAAAAAGAATTCGAAATGTATGTATTGTTGTTCCTTTTAGATGAAATAGAACGTGTTGAAACCTTACAATATATAACTTCGCCGTGCATTTTTATTGGCTGTAGTTCATGATTTTTTTTTTTTTTTTTTCCTCTGTATACTCCGATGTATCCTCACCCCCTCCCCCATTACCTCGAATGAACAAGACTACTGTAATATAGCTTCTTATAGCTAATCATAATGAATATTGTTAACTAGTGTATCATTTGACTGGTTGTGACACCAGCATACGTTTTTACGTGTGTCACAGTGAAACGATTGTCCACATTTTACATACACCGTTTTATTCAATTCCAGCATTTAAGTACGTAACGATAACTAATAAATTTGTTAAATGTAAAATTATAATGTATCAGAGATCACAGATGTATGACGCAATATAGTTGCTAAGCAGATATTTTATTGGTTTTAACACTCATAGAGGAAAATGGAAGGTTATAATAAAACCGTTGAAAATATGGATTGTGTTCCGTTTGACATTTTGAGCGAAGCCAAGAGTGCTGACAGTTTATTAATTCCAGAAAAATAAAAACATGTTTACAACAAAGAATATGAGCAGATTTGTGGATGAAGAAACGAAAAATATGTTAGTTTGCGAGAGTGATGATTTTAGGTTTTCTTACAGGCACCACAGAACATAAATTTATGTTGTGGCGGTGATGGCATCATTGGTGTCTTGTTGCCATGATAATTACGTCATTCATTTTCGGGCACTGGCCCCAGAAAGAGGGCAATTTCGCACGATTTGTGGCGTCATAATAAGGCGTTTTAATGCTAGGATTGCTTAATATATGTTATGCAACAGGAGCACTTTAATTGCCATTATACTCAAGTTTCATACGGCTATTTATGCTCGGTCATGTGTCTAAGTTGTAAAACATTTACAACTGCATGTTATTGTCACTGGGGTCCTCCATTTTATCTACTTGTTACTTGATTCAATTGTACACACGAGAGTTGACAGCAGCACCTTCAGCTTTTATGTTCCTCTTGATACAATGATACAGAGGGTTTATGTGCTATAACCGTTAAAGCAGTAGACTTTCAAAAACGAGAACACAAGTTGAATTTATTGTGATTTACAATATTAACACTAATGTTATTAGGTAAACAGAATAGCTTTACTCCGTATACACTTTCAGCTGCCTGGGAATGTGCGCAGACACCGAAGTATTAATCGCTACATGCGGGTCTTTTGATTGGCGACAACCTTGATTGGTGAATAGCAGTGTCATTTTGAAGAGGCAGATGTAATGAGGTCCATTATAGCGGCGTATAAGCGCTATATTATGGCAAGGTCGAGCATAAATTTATAGGTACACGGGAGCACAGGAAAAGCTAAAACGGGTGAACTGCTTAAAAGAATCGGTCAAAAGTATCTTGCGTGAACTGGTAAGAACTGCTGCTTTACAATTCAAGGTATAACACTTGGAATGGACTAGAGACCCCCAAATTCCAGGCTCCATTAATTCCAAGTCACTTGAAAATGCGTTTTCTGTTTTTAGGACGATTATTTTTTTTTTTTGGGGGGGGGGGGTGGCAGGTAGCACCGGCAGTCTCTGGTACACAACTAGTTTACACTGACGTGTTTATTCCATACTTTTAACCCTCCACCTGTGTCCTAAAGTGCGTGACGATGTTTAGAGAGAAAAAAGTATATTCACAGAACTTAAAATGGGTTGACTTCGTTCAGAGGACCTGTAAACAAAAGCACGCGATAAAGAAGCATCTCTTCGGTTGCTGGACGAACTACTAATTTACCCGCTGAGAATATCGCCTCTTCCTCTACATGAAACACTGAAGTTCACATCTAAGAATTCTGTGGTTATTGTTGTGGAGAGAAATTTAAAAAACTTATTACTGTAACACCTTAATTTATGAAACAAAATGTGTTCGTTCAGATTCATTCATGAATAACTAAACCGTAAACACTCAGCTTTTATAACACCATGCGCATGCGCTATAGTTTGTTTCCGGATAAGCCGTCAATATACTCAATGCCACATGGAGCAACTATTGATAAAATATTACTTTCAAG
The DNA here is from genome assembly GCA_030765045.1 of Tenodera sinensis. Classification (NCBI taxonomy): domain Eukaryota; kingdom Metazoa; phylum Arthropoda; class Insecta; order Mantodea; family Mantidae; genus Tenodera; species Tenodera sinensis. Next base: position 272,464 of record JAUKNM010000088.1, read on the forward strand.
AAGTAAAGGAAAGGGTAGGCACAACGGAGGGGGATCCGTAACAGGTGCGGAGCATCTCATGTGAGGGAGAGATGAGAAGAGAGCCCCAAAGGGTAACCAGATCCGCATGAACGACAGGATGTCTAATGTTTCCAGATAGAACGCATCCTACGCCACCCACCGTCACACTCGGGAAACTGCCACCTCCGGAGAATGGCCAGACTCGATGAAGGTGGCATTTCAACGCCGCCACTCCCTGATCCTACAGGTCGACGGCCGCTGGGGCCGAGGTGTAACGACGCTAGAGAATGAGAGGAAACCTCCATCCAGTCGCAACCCGCCTGGTCCTATAACCCTGAGATGGATGAAAGGGCAACAGGGAATGATGGATTGGAGAGCACCCCAGCATTCGTCTAAAAGACAAGGGCGAAACCACAGAAAACCTTAAGTCAGAGTGTGCGATCTGCGCGCCTGTATATTATTACTATTTTCAGTTAATCTATTACTTATGATTGTAGTTATTATTATTGCTATTAATATTACCATATTCTTATTAAGTTTATTGTTAATATTATTATTATTATTATTATTATTATTATTATTATTATTATTATTATTATTATTATTATTATTATTATTATTATTATTATTATTATTATTATTATTATTATTATTATTATTATTATTATTATTATTATTATTATTATTATTATTATTATTATTATTATTATTATTATTATTATTATTATTATTATTATTATTATTATTATTATTATTATTATTATTATTATTATTATTATTACTATTATTACTATTATTAATATTATTATTATTACTATTATTAATATTATTATTATTATTATTATTATTATTATTATTATTACTATCATTATTTACAGTGTATTCTATGACAATTTAAAGGACGAGATGAAACAAGAAGCAAAAAGAAAAACACAGATGCGCTCACAATATATATGCCAAGCTTTCTGGTGTACTCATAGTTGAAGCTGCCAAAAATGCAGAAACAGAAATATAAAACAATATAAATCTGATGAACCCACACCCGAATGCAACACCAAACGTATTGAAAAAGTAACGATAAGAGCCCTGCACAAACACAAAAGCAGCCGCAGTACTAAATATGCATGTGGGAAATACACCATTCTCCTCTGTGTGAGCAAACATGTAAACATTATTTGCGATAGTTTTTTAGTTGGGGAAAATACAGAAGAGGTGGTATATGATTCTGAATAGCTCAACCTTTCAAATTACAAATTGTATAACTAAAAATGGTAATTTATTTTCTTTACATGTATTGTAATACAAATTATAGCGTATACTGTGTTCATAATATATTTTAGCTGGTCTATACCGTAAAATATTACAAATAAAAACCACGTGTATTTCAGCTCAATAAAACAAAATATAGAAAAAAATCTGATGTGTTGCACTCACATGGCTTTCTCTACTCTTGTACAAACCATTCTTACAAACGCTTATTGCTCTATCTTCTTCGTGTTAGTTAAGATAAACATTTGTTCAAATTATCTTATTGCCTATTTCCTTGTAGGTGCAAGGGGAATATTAGAATACAGTAGGCTTTGTGAGATAATCAAATATTTTAAAGCTTTGAGATTCCGTTCTCTTTGCACACTTAACACATAAAAAAATGAACAACGATGATTCATTTCACGAAAGTTGGTTTTCCGAAAGTCACACACATAACAAGGAATACCTCCGAAATGGTTCACCTTACAAGAAAATTTATTGAGACCTAAATTGTGTATTTTAGCAAGATCTACATTTTTTGTACAGTATGATTTGGTCTATCTCTAACGGTTTACCAGTTATGCAAAAGTCGTCCAGAGCGAATACGACTACAGGGGCTATAGCGAGAAAATTCAAAATATACATTTCATTTTTCATAAAAATATCTCAAACATATAACATTTCAATCAAAATCGTTAGAACCATTTTCAATAAAATCAAAATTTTCTAAAAATGTTCCATGTAATGGGTAGTTTAGGGTGTTGCTATTTTCTTCCAAATCTTCGTGTCGCATCCCTGAAAGACATTAAACTTAAATATCAACTTTGGTTTTTAACCAACTTTTCGTTTTTGAGTTATGCTGTCCACAGACACACAGACACACACACGGAACTTTTTCTATATATATGTATATTTATTTTTTTTTATTTTTTTTTTATAATTTAATTCAGAGGGTCTCAAAAGGGAAAGTAAAAAGGAAAAAATAGAATAAAAAATCTGATGTGTTGCGCTCACATGACTTTCTCTACTCTTGTACTAACCATTCTAACAAACTCTTATTCCTATATCTCCATGTTAGTTAAGATAAACATTCGTACAAATTATCTTACTGCTTATGTCCTTGTAGGTGCAAGGGGAATATTAGAATACAGAAGGCTTTGTGCGACAGCCAAATCTTTATGACCTTTGAGATTCCGTTCTCTTTGCACGATTAACATATAAAAAAATGAACAACGTTGTTGCATTTCGCTAAAGTTCTATGTTTTCCGAAACTCACACACATAACATGGAATATCTCCGAAATGGGTCACCCTACAGGAAAATTTATTGGGACATAAATTGTGTATTTTAGCAAGATCTACATTTTTTGTATAGTATAATTTGGTCTATCTCTAACGGTTTACCAGTTATGCAAAAGTCGTTCAAAGTAAATACGACTACAGGGGCTATAGCCAGAAAATTCAAGATATACACTTCATTTGTCATCAAAATATTTCAAACATATGACATTTTAATAAAAATCGTTAGAGCCATTTTCAAGAAAATCAAAATTTTCGAAAACTCTTCCATGTAAAGGGTAGTGTAGGTTGGGGCTATTTTCTTCAAAATCTTTGTGTCGCATTCTTGAAAGACATTAAACTTAAATACCAAGTTTGGCTTTTAACCGACTTTTCGTTTTTCAGTTATGCTGTCCACAGGCTGACAGACACACAGACACACACACACTGACCTTTTTCTAAAAATGCTTCTTTTTGGATTCAGGGGGCCTCAAAACATATATTTCCGGTGAAATCTCGACATCGAATTTTTGGGTGGAATACAATACTTCCCCTACTTACCAGTAGAGAAAGTAAAAATAGAAGCATATAACCACAGAAGTATAATGCGGGACCAATATGCCCCGCGCGGGCTACAGTGCAAGGCAAAGAGGTAGATTATGTAAGAAGGGGATTCCACACTGAGCCTATGGTGGCTATTGCAGGTCAGATCTCTGGGAGGAAGCAATGGAATGAGTGTGTGCTCTATGGGCGTAAGGAGAACACCCGGGGAGAAGAGAACCAATGTGAGGGTCTCTAAAGTGTATTGCAGGGTACTCGAGGCAGCCATCAATTGCACGGATTTCGTCAGTTGTCCCTTCCACGCCGGCAGGCCTGGCAACTATAAGTCAACCCATCTGTCGAGAACAGCAGTTACAGTGCACAAATCCCCCACTTCCCAGCGTTAAATCGTCCATCGCCAAAAGTTCCTACCTTGACTGGATTGATCGGAAAGTGAAATGAAATAAAGAGACCGGAAATTTGGGAAATGTGATTATCCTTTCCAACATTCGGCCGGAGACCCGGGAAAGGCCATGGAACAGGAAAGTTGGCCGCGGGAATGGAACCCACGAGCCTCACACGTTACCGCGGAGCCATCTCGCTCGGTGATAAACGGTGTTCTACCAAGGCACGTGCCAGTGGTAGTCTTAATAACATAATTTTCCTTAAAAGTATTTCTTTCTTTCTGTTCTTGCAGAACAGATGGAAGCGAGAACATAATATAGATTTTCTGCTCCTGCCCCAGGTGAAAAACCCTGGTAAACTGGCAATTAATTACTGAGGTGAATATCGATGTACTTATAACAATTAACGCTATTCTAGAAAGGTTCTATTTCTGGGATGAAAATATGTAATTTTGAAGGAATTCACATTGCTAAAATACAAATCTGAAATCAGAACTTCGCTATCAGTGATAGCTATTCTGTCATCTGAACATATATCTATATGATATGTGTAATTTTTATTTGCAAAAAATATGGTAAATTTATAAAAACAATTTAAATAGTTAGCAACATTAACCTTACTATTTATGATTCCTTTTCATGCATTGGTGTTACTGTTCAGATAGTGTGGCGAGTTAACCTGAAAATCACAGTGAGAAAGCATCAATTTCTACCAATTTAAAATGTGTTTACTTGGATTCTTCGGTAGTGAATATCCACACAGGATAGCTGCCCTTATATAAGGGAAATCATAGAGGTTCAATCTACTAAAGAGTCTATTATAGACAATAAATTAAAGATATTATAAATTAATAATATAAAGAGAGCTATGAAGTATTAGCAATTATGCTCAAACTAATTAGGTACAATCAACATACGTGGAAGGCGTGTGGCGATTTCAAAGTAACTGCAATGTTTTTGGGGATGCAGCAAGGTTACACAAAATAGATTATTTCCTTTTTGAGTGGGACAGTCAAGATAGAAGGCAGCACTACGTAAAAAATAAATGGCCCAAATGTCATTGGAAACTTGCTAAAAAATTTGCAATGGAATAATCCGGTTGCTCGTGAAGATATAGTTCTTCTATCCGTGTCCACATAAAATTCGGCCTAATTAAACAATTTGTAAAGGTCATGGATTCAACATATCTTACTGAAAAATTCCCCTGTCTATCAAGTGCTGTGGTTTCTCAGATTCGAACTCTTCAACAAGACCAACATTTTGAAGCATGCATGACAAGACAAAGAAAAGCGAGTTTGAGTATATTTCAACAAACTAACACAACACTTCCTTTGAAGTAGAAGTGTCCCAAAATCTAAAAATTTTGTGAAAGAAATGAATCAATGCGTATAAAGGTTTAGGCTACAATATGCCCTTGAAATTACATTTCATGGACTCACATCTAGACTTCTTCCCAAAGAATTATAGTGATGTATCTATTGAGCATGGAGAAAGAAGAGAAATGAAGAAAAATGGATGCCCACAATGTTAGATTATTATTGCTGCGGTATAATTCGGGACAAGAAGGATGCTCACTACAAAAGGAAGAAATAAGCCATGATACTTTGAGGTGGCATATTTTCCTTTTTTATAAATATTCCTGTGAATGAATGTTAAAATGTGAACATTTTGTGAGTACTTCGACTATCACCACTACTACCCTAATTTTTATAGACCACTTAATTGGGTTCCTCTCAGTATGTCTATGAGTTTAAATTATATATGTAGTTTATTATATATAACGATGTGAAAACAATAAAGGAAATTAAAAATCAGATTACTCTTAAATTATACCTAATGTACGAAAATTAACACACATTTGAATGTAGGGTTAAAATGTCTATAAGAGGGCTGACGAACATCATTCAGCAGATGTGAACACATTGCCCTTCTTCTCTCTTCGTGATCACAAAAGAGGAAAAGCAGGGGAAAAGAAAGCGAAAAACCGGTTCTCTGTAGTCGTAGAAGGATGGGGAGTAACGTTCATAGTACAGCTATGGAGTAACGTTCGTCAGCCCTGGTCTATAACAATCACTCATTTTCCCTCAAGAAATATAATTTTTGTTTTGGTAGAACAGTGTTATTAGTAAAATTCACCCTCCTTACATATTGCTAGCTTTGCCAGGGATGTGGATGGCACAAAATAGACGGTAGTATACGCAGCGTTATAAGATTAATTTACTGCAAACGCAATGAGGTGGATGAAGGAAGAACAATTTTGAAAATGATCAAACGGAAGAAAAGAAAATATCCGGGAGTCTGAGCCACTTGGTGGGAAGAAAGTAAAAGGAAGTATTGTGAATGAAGAAAAGAAAGAGAAATATGAGGCGGAACGAACTGCCAAATTATAAACAGCATTGAAATAATCGGTTGAATTTGAAATTGAAAAGAAAAGCAAAGAAAAAATGAACGACGGCTTTGGCTTTGCAATGAACAACCTATCCTTGGGCAGAAATCTATGAAACGTTGCCATACAAGCTGTATATTGAACTTGATGGTCGCCTTTTGGGTTAATGTGGTTTTATTATTCCCAAAAATATCGTATTTATTGTTCTACTTCATTCAACAAATTTCTAAAGCAGAGGATATCAGATTAAATGCCGCCCTGCTGATGTTACAATTAGAATTCCGTAATACTTAAAGCTACAATAGTGTATCTGCTTTTTGTCACAAAGAAAGAAAAATACGCGGTCTCATTGTTATTTGATACTGCATATACATGACCATTCCGCTTTAGGCTTGCGCCTCTGCATGACCTGAGCCATTTCCGCTTCGCCTCCAATGAAGAGTCACACAAGAAGTGGATCACCTTCAGCTACATAAAAACATCTAATGCATGCTTGTGGATGATGGCACTCGCCGAATTTCGTCACAGGTCTATAGTTTATCCCACCGAAGCTCTTTTTTTTTTTTTTTTTTTTTTTTTTTTTTTTTTTTTTTTTTTTTTGCAGAGGGGTTATTACTTAGATTTACACATTACGCAAGGAACCAAATTAAGTTCCACTAGCTTAAACTTGTACACTTTTAATTTAACTGAAGTCATTGCCATGACACAGCTTTTAGAAAGCTTATAAATCCATTTCATATGTGGGCATTACGTAACAAACTAAAAAACGTTTAGTCATAGGACGAATATCTAATCGTGGATAATCTGTTTCAGAGCGACAAAAATGTCACATTCAGATAACTCTTTATATACCTAATTTATTCAACAAAGTATTCTTAAAAAATCTGATGAGTTGGGCCCTCATGACTTTCTCTACTTTTGCACAAACCATTATTACAAACACTTATTCCTCTATCTACTTCATGTTAATCGAAATAGACATTCGTAGAAATTATCTTCTTACTAATTTTCTTGTAGGTGCAAGGGGAATATGGGAACACAGTAGGCTTTGAGCGTTAGTCAAACCTTTTAAATGTGGTCGCTATATGGAACTTTTGAAGTTCCGTTCTCTTTGCACGGTCAAAAGACAAAAAGTGAATATCGACCTTCAATTTGAGAAAAGTTTAAGTATTGCAAATCTCTCACAAATAACAAGGATTATATCCGAAATGGTTCACTCCACAAAAAAAGGGAAAAGAAAAAAAAAAAAATTAAAAAAAAAAATAAAAAGCATGACATATATTGTGTGTTTCGAGATTTACATTTCTGTATAGTAAGATTTCGTCTATCTCTTACGGTTTATAAGTTATACAGAAGTCATCAAGAGTAAACAGGACTATATGAGCTATAGTCAGAAAAATCAAAATATACATTTCACTTGCTATAAAAATATCTTCGACATATGGAATTTGAATAAAATTCGTTAGAGCCATTTTTGAGAAAATTAAATTTTTCGAAACATTTTCCATGTAAACAGTAATTTAGGGTTGATGGGTTTTCTTCAAAATCTTTTTGTTGCATCTTTGAAAGATGTTAGACTTAAATAGCAACTTTTTAACCGACCTTTTGTTTCTGAGTTATGTTGTTAACAGACACACGCACACACACGCACACACACATCAACACACACACACACACACACACACACACATACACACACATGAGCGCGGACTTTTCTCTAAAAATACTTTGTTTATTCAGGGGGCCACAAAACATGTTTCCGGTAAAATCTCGACATCGAAATTTTGGGTCGAATACAATCCCTCCCCTATTTGCTATATGTAGTATAGACAGTTAAAGTTAATATGTTCACATTCAGATGCTTTTTCTATGCCTAATATGTTCAATAAAATATTTTTAAAGAAACCTTGTTCTCTCTACTTCACAACAACTGAGATAAACATCCGTAGCGATATAGCGATAGAGCTTCTTATAAGAGCTTCATTTTGTTACATTTTCTTGTATGTACAATGGGAATAGATGAATACAGCTGGATTAAGTTCTCTGTCGCTATGTCTCTTTGTATGAGCAGGATGGCGAGAACGAATAAGTATTTCCCTTATGGATAGAGTGGGTATAATTATTGGAACATTCAAACCAATAGTAAGGAATATCTTGGATATGGTTAATTACACAAAAAATGCATTTAACATAGATGTGTACTGTAAAGAGATCTACATTTTTTGGCTTACCAGTTAGGCAAAGGTCACCCAGAATGAAGATGACTTCAGAGGCTACTCCCAAAAAATTTAAGATGTACATTTCCTTTGTCATCAAAGTATCTTAAACATATGGAATCTTAACGAAAACCATTCGAGCCATTTTTGAGAAAATTAAAATAGCGAAACATGTTTCATGTAAATGGTAGTTTGGGTTCACTGAGTGGGGCTGTAACGTCTATGGCTCACATTCGGAAGGTTGCGATTTCGATCCCCGTGCAGACCTTCCTGATCTATGTGTTTTTTCAGAGGTTTCCCCGGGTCGCCAGGCGAATGCTGGGAAGTTTTTCCATATCCTCCGAATTTCTTGTCCCTCCATTTCGTTGCATTAATCATTTCATTTCACCCTTCATCCAGTTAGGCTTCTTTGAGGGTTGGAAGCGTCGGTGAGCGTCGCAGCAAGCACGGCAGGGGGAACCAATGCGCTCTGGAATTGAAAGGCCAGTCTACTGGTTTCCGGGCCCTCTACGGGATGGTAAGTACAAGACTGGGGGAGGGGGGTCAGCTTCCGAGTCCACAAACACACCCTTATATACATGTACCGCTTTCAAAATTACCGTTTTTCACTTTGTTTATTCAGGGAATCTCAGAACTTTATTTCCTGTGAAATATCGATGCGGAAATTCTGGATAGAATCTACGTGGTTAAGAAAGTAAAAGTCATTCACAAAACAGTATATCTCGACAGTGTGGTAGTAGTGTCTATCTCAGATTCCGTAAATCTCACAGTGCCATAGGTTTCAATGTGAGGTATCTCCAGAAGCATTGATTTTGGGGGTTAATGAAAACAACTGTCTTATAACTCTAAGTCATGTGGATTCCAGGCTCATATGTGTAGTTATTTCATTTCTTCAGCCTTCGATATGGGCTAATTGAACCAATGACATTAAATGTATAAGTGTTTTATCGCATTCTACCTCATAAAATGTATTAGACAGTTATCACGAAACGGCAAATTAGCACTATTTTTTTCCTAAACTATTTTGTTTCACAAGAAAAGAATAATGACTTGGATATTATCAGTTTTCAGGGTATTATTAGTTCAAACCCACAACTGGATGTAAAATTCTGATGTGTCTACTCATACGACTTTCTCTGTCTAGTAAAATCACATATGTATACCATTTATACATTTTACTTACTATGCACTCATTCAAAACTGGCTTTTCATAAAGTGGCGTTGTTCACTATGAATGTTTATCTGGAAATTATCTCAAATTAAGCAATTCATAGATTAGGCAGAACCGTTTATTTGGAAGTAAGCCCGTGTGGGCCAAAGAAAAGTCATATTTTTGAAGATGTTTCATGGATGCATCACAATTTAACCAATCATAATTTAAAGATGCAACTGTGAACGTTTTGGATGTGGTTAACGCAACGAAGAATGGTTACTTCAGGGACATTTGTATTATATCCAACTCCACAATTATTTATCTGGTTCTTAAGGTTTATAAGCTACCTAAACTTTTGTAAGAATGAACAGTACCTCAAAGGCTGCTCACATAATATTCAGTATTTAAATGTCACTAATTATAAAAATATCTCGAAAATATTAAGCTGAAAGCTGACACAGCCATTTTTAAGAATATCAGCTTAAACATTTTGCCATGTAAATATCTGCCTCGGTTTGGGAAATTTGCTCAAAAATCTTGCATAGTATGCCTGTAGAGTCTGTTTAGTCAACGCTTGTGCAGTTCGTCCGCCTTCTATAAAGAACCCTTGTAATCGTTTTGTAACATGGAAACTTCCTCCTCGGTTCTTTCTATGGTGCTGCAACATCTTAATGTGCCCCTTTGCAGCTAATGAAGGAGAAAACACTGGAATTCAGAATTTCGGCAACTGAGACTCCACGTGGAGTTAATAGGCAATTGTCACTTACTTAAAATCAGGGTCTCTATTGGGGTTCAAGGACAGGGATAGAAGTTTCCGTTCTCCGAAGAGTGGGGAGGGATTTATGGCAGTCTTTATTGTGGGTAGCGCACATTTCCTTTGTGAAGCAACTGCACTATCATTCACTAAATAGTCTCTACATGAGATGTCAGCTATAAAGTTTAGTATTTATTCAAGTTTTCGTTTGCGAGTTGCTATTCAAATGTACCACGTGCAATATCTGATGAAATCTCGATACAGAATTTCTAGATGAAATAAGTAGTCCCTCAGCTTATCATTGGTAGTATATTAAAGAGGAAGTAACAATACGGCTGACAATTACTGACTTCTCCTACCGAGTGGTTAGAAAATTCGCTTCTCACCAAAGTGGCCCGGGTTCGATCCCAGGCAATTGCATGTTGGATTTGTGGTGGACGAAGCAGCGCTGGAGCGGGTTTCCTCCAGGTTCTCTGGTTTCCCCCGCCATCTCATTCCACCGGTGCTCCATCTTCATTCCATGTATCATCAGTGTCACCGCCTGCGGTGTCATATGTAGTAAAAGCGGGCGTTAAACACTACAAAAATACTGCCTTCTCGAGTGGATGCTAACTACTGTAGACCTCTGTCAACAAAACATCAGAAGGGTGTAGAGGGAAGGGGAAACAGTAACACATGGAAGTTCACGATGATGTAAATAAATCTACATTAACTACCATGTTCCTCTCAATAGAATGTGACTGTAGGGAATGTGTTTCATATCAACAACGATACGCGTACCTAACGTTAGTGACCCAGCATTGCACAAGAGTGCATGTTTTTAATAGGCCTAAGTTTGCCCATGTGTTAAACCTCTAGCCGTAGGCTTTCTCAGAAAACGCTGGAGTTGCTGATGTCAAACATATTCCTTTCAGCCGCATTCTCGTGAAAGGAACACAATAGGCAAGAAGATCATTGGAATGTAACTGGCACTGTTATCACTGGGGCTCGGATTTTTAGGTAAATACATATTTTGTTTGCATCCTAATACGAACTTGAAACTGAATTTAATGTTCTGGATATTCACACCGGAACAAATATTTTAAGTTTTATTGCCCACAAAACAGCCTATTTCTAATTTTATGTAAAAATGTTTTCGGATATTCACACAAATTACATAAAAATCGCATAAACCTCTTTTTAAAATATTTTTTTACATATTTACATAAAATCACACAAAAGCAGCAACAGAATTATTTTTAAGAAGTCGCCATCCAATTTTTGCTTTCTCTACTATGTATAGTAAGTAGAGCAAGTTTTATATTTTGATCTCAATTGCATAATTCTGATGTCGCAATTTGTTATTCATTATTGGAATAATTGACATTACAGCTATAGTATCGCTTCGGTTGGAAGAAAATATAAACATCTTGCTTTCTCAAGCTGCATGAGCCCGCAAGATAAGAACAATGAATTCCCCCACTGCCATGTGCTTGATTGAGAATTTATAATAGTTATATTAGCTCAGCCATTCTGATCCTGAAAAACATTATTTTATGTTTTGGCACATATTTTTGACATTTTCAGCACGTAAAAAATAAATATTTCCTAAGCTTTTAGCACCTAAAAATACGATCCTTAGTTACTACTTTCGCTACTACATACAGTAAGGAGAGGAAGTATTGTATTCTATCCAAAAATGTGATTCAGAGATTTTACCGGAAATACGTGTTTTGACACTCTCTGAAAAAAAGTTTGTATGTGGGCGTGCACGTGTGACTCTGTCTGCCCGCACGTCTGAACAGAATAACTCAAAAGCAAAAAGTGAAGAGTAGAATAAAGGTTTGTAAACATAGTTTGTACAAGAGTGAATAGAGAGAGTCATGTGCAACACATCAGATCTTTCTTTTACTGCTTCACTAAGTGTTCCTTTATCGCTCAGCACTGGTAGTACTTAACTTCAGATACTCAAATCAATCGAAAAAGAGAATCGTGTACGGTCCGTGAAAATTAACAACACTCAGAAAATTAAAATGACGATGACGGTGCTGATATTCCCAGGAAACCTATCGAAGATGGGTACAGAATTGCGTGACGTGAAAGCTCCTGGCCTTGAGATGTACAAGGGCGGAGTGTAGATCTAAATTAACCTGAAGGGACAGTTACACGATGGTAGATGTTTCGTAACAGATCAAAGGTCTAACACTGCACGGCTTTTAATACATGTTCTACATCAGGCAATAAAACCGCTTCGAGCCCAAGCGTATGTAACATAACATACCGCTAACTTATGATGAAAATAAAGATAAATAAGTTTCATAGTTGCGTAGGCTACGCTCTTTCCTGTGTTAAGGTTTTATTTTCTAACTACAGAAATATTTGTTTTGGCTACATATCAATGACGTAGTGTTTTGAATAAATTTCATATTTTATTCTCTCTACTACTTACCTATAGAAAGTAAAAGAACTATTGCACTACACTCATAAAGTGGATATCAAGATTTCAAAGTAGAAACAACATTGGAGCCCTCTGAAAAAAAATATATTTTTTTTAAAAAAACCACCCTATGTATATGAACAGTATTCCAAAATACGAAAAGTTGGAGTACCAAACTTGCTATTAATCAGTAACTTCTAAAGATATTGGAAGATACGAAGGTTTTCAAGAAAATCCCCCCTAAAACTAGCCTTCGAATGGACAATTTTGGTTACTTTTATATGCTTAGGCTCCAAAGATGTTGATTAGAATATCGTCTTGAAATAAATTTTCATGGTTAATAAAATGCACGTCCTAAATTTACTATTAACTGTCTGTAAATTCGTCTAAATTCGAACTAATTTTGTGTAATTTTACATAATTAGTAAACCATATGAGATAAAAACTTACTGCACAAAAACGCACATCTCGTAAAATACAATCTTTACCCCAAATTCAGTTTTTTATTTTGTTTATTGGCGTTAACCATATCCAAGGGATGTGTTACATTTCTTTATTCAATGCAGAGTTTTGATATATGTCGATCTTTAACCATAATCATGACAATACATATAAGTAGGTACTCATCAGGAACAACAAATGAACAAATGAACAGGTGAATAAAGAAATAGTCACATATACTGTGGGGTTACATTACGCTTTTAATATGATACCATAGTCATCATTTTCTCTCGTGGCTCCCAGTATTTATCGGTGAGAGTAGTACCCGTAAGAGAGGGACAGCTGTAGAGGTGATTGGAGTCCATGGTTCCTTGGTTGCAGAGTATACAATGTGCCAATGTGGTGCAGATGTTTGCCCAGGCAATCATCGCCTGTGGTCAGTCTGAATTTAGCAACTACTTCACGTCTTGGCCGGTTTGGTAATAGCGGTATTTGATTTTTCCATCGGCAATTGCTCATTTTGTCATTTACACGATTCCGATCGATGGTGCCACTCTTTTGATTGATGATAAATGCTACTCGAGCAAACGAAACTTCACTGCTGATGGGAGGAATCAAAGTTCCCTTTTATCGCGAGCCATCCGCCGTTTCATTACCAACACTACCCCATTAGGAAGCAATCCATTATAGAGGTATTTTGTCTTGTGCAGTAAGAGTTCTGATTGTCTCCAATCCAGAATGTCATTGCTACTAGGTGTGCTGGTAAGGTTTATGCTAGCAGGAGTGGCAGCTTGGTGATCTGATCACATAATGTAACCTCTTTTGAGAATGTTTTTGATCTATATGTGAGTTGCTGTAAGGTGATCTGAACTGCTCTTATCTCTCTATCAAACCCGGTATGACTACTTTATAGGGATGTACATATATGTGGAGAAGAGGCTGCAGTGTTTGCAGGTGTTCAGCCTTTTTCTACCTGGGATCCGACAATACCAGGAGGACCACTCCAGCCGGTCCTCAGTTAAGTAGATAACCCTTCGTGTGTTAAAAGAGCTGCAGAAGTCACAGGGCTAGATCCAGTCAGTGGCGTGCTTGAACTTTGTTCTGCTTGTAAGAGAGCGAGCGGTAGAGTAAATGCCCAGGCTTCAACTGGCGTGTGCAGCGCACGGTAATAGAGGAACAGTCTTAGAATATTTTCCACTTCACTTACAGGACTTTATTTCCCAGGGAATAAACTCATTCCTGTATATGCTCCTATTGTCTTACATTACGGATTGCAGATTGTAAATTGCCGTAACAAAACCCATGCAAACATGAGTGCGCGTGAGTACACACGTGCAGCCAGTCTTCTTCGAGATACCGTGCATGAGTGGTCTCTGTGGCCATGGCTCATAGTATGCTTTGCGTGGTCTCGTTTTGAATGCATTTCCTAGTAAATTCTAAAGACTTATCAATATGTATCTGCTCAAGTGGATTTTCCGGCAGTATTGCTGAAGTAGGTCTAGCGGAAATACCTAGGCTCTTTTGATGTTGAAGCACTTTTTGCAGCAAGTTCTCTTGTTACTTTAGTCGTTGGGGGGGGGGGGGGGGTGTCGCATATTAGTAGGATGAAGAACTCCCGGGAGACAGACTAGTTTCTCATGGAGTTTCAGTGTCTATTCAATGATTTCTGTCTGCATATCAAGGTTATTTGTACGTAATAACCTAGAAGTTATTGGGGTAGTTTTATTCGTTTTTCACTCCTGATGATGCAAAACATATGACATTTCAAATCCATCACAAAGCAACTGTACCTTTAAACATACGTAAAGATTTAAAGATCGTGTGACTGTTGTATCAGCTTACTGCATATTCCTTGTATATGAAACGAAATATGCAATGAAACCATTCCTGGTAACATTTATCTCATTAACAAAAGTAGAAAGAAGAATATTCTGGAGATTAGCACGCCACATTTATTTCTTCTTTTTACTACTTATCTCAGAGGAAACACTGTATTCGAATATACTGATTTCGTCAGAAATACACTTTTGTGGTTCCCTTAATCCAAAAAGGGAATTAGATATGAAGACGCACGTTAAGCATTTATTATCAAATATTAGCCGTTGTTCAAAAGTCTCAGCGTTTTCAGCGGTACACGGAAATACTAAGTAATGCTATAGGCAGCAGCAAAGGTGTATGATATCAAAGCTAGGATGACTTTAACACATTATTAAACAGTTAATTGTGGTCTCAGCCTCCTGTATGCTCCCGCGTACCCGTAACAAAATGCCTTCAAACGATTTTGGTAGATATTGATTATGAATAACCAGAAGCAGAAATTTAACAGAACTTTTTAGGATATCACACAAATTAAAGCAATTTCATACTGATTTGTTTTATTTCTGATCCAGTGTATTATACAAAATAAAATCTGACTCCCTGTAGGCTAAATAATACGAAATTCTTCAACAATATTAAAAGAAACTATAACTCTTCTCTTAGCTTTGTTTTCTTTTTCAAAGGATTATACACGTAATTTTGAAACTGAGTTTCGCAACTCATTGCCAATCATGCTATACTACACATGTTACATATTTCCTGTACCGAGGACCCTGTTTTGCAATGCAGCCTGAATCATCGCCCCCGGGCCCGCATCAGTGCACAGGCACTGCCCTCTTCTTGGCAGCCACAGAATAATTTCTCATCGCGTGAGAAAAAGAAACTGACCCTAGTCTCATGAACCTCTTGCTGTTACTTTTAATTATACCACAACTTCTAATGCTGGAAGAACTTACAGATTTGTACATCCTATCTAGTGGTCAAATTAGCATTGAATGACACGACGTGTTACACAGAAGGGGCTTTTCACAAATGCAACAATCCATAACAATATTAACGGACGGTGCTGTATATTAATAATAACAAGCAAAAGCTCAGAACCGCGCAAAAAACATTTATTAACTATTATCTTGTTCAACACAACCATAGTGGACAGTATGAGCTATCGAAGACTCGAGGCAAATATAACCGTGTACTCCTGTGGACAAGAAAAACAGAAGTCTGAAACGCATACAATCATCCGTCCGTCCCTCCGTCCGTCCGTCCATCCGTCCCTCCATCCGTCCGTCCATCCGTCCATCCGTCCGTCCGTCCATCCGTCCGTCCTTCCGTCCGTCCGTCCGTCCGTCCCTCCGTCCGTCCGTCCGTCCGTCCGTCCGTCCGTCCGTCCATCCGTCCATCCGTCCATCCGTCCATCCGTCCATCCGTCCATCCGTCCATCCGTCCATCCGTCCATCCGTCCATCCGTCCATCCGTCCATCCGTCCATCCGTCCATAATAAAATAAATGAACCATTAATTTTCGCGGAATACTCTAAACAAAACCACTCAAGTTTTTCATATTTGGGACAATTCTTCTTGCGCTTCGCACTCGAAAATAAACGCCATATGAAACCCTCTGATGGTATTACTACAGATAAACCTACCATGCCCCGACGCCTAACGCATTTAAAGTCTCTGTTTCAGTTCTGGGCTTTCCACACCGTTACCTAAGGCAAACTTACGCAGTGATGCCCGACCTTATGCGAAAGAGGAGAAGGCGTATTTGCCGAGCTATGGCGCATTCATGGAACTCAAAAACAAACTTCTCTAATGCCTGATCACCTGAGTGAGTGAAGGGGCATGCTTCATACACAAAACATAGTAGGGGGAGCAAAGCGACTAGGCGACGTCATTAGCTCATAAAAGAAGTTGCACACCAATGAGCTTACACATAGAGACAACACTGTTTTTGAGTTTCCGTCCTTAATGCACAGCCACATTGCCATAGGAGGATCAACTGTTCACGTCCTCGTGAACGCGGTACGTTTTAGTTTAACTGTTCCTTCGACTCAGCGAAATGCCTACGCGGTAACGTGTGAGGCTCGTTTTAATGAGATGATGTTGATGATCATAATAATAATAATAATAATAATAATAATAATAATAATAATAATAATAATAATAATAATAATAATAATAATAATAATAATAATAATAATAATAATAATAATAATAATAATAATAATAATAATAATAATAATAATAATAATAATAATAATAATAATAATAATAATAATAATAATAATAATAATAATAATAATAATAATAACAATAATAATAATAATAATAATAATAATAATAATAATAATAATAATAATAATAATAATAATAATAATAATAATAATAATAATAATAATAACAACAACACTGGTGGACAAGATTTTTTTCACAAGAAATCTCAATAGTGAATCTAGTGCATTTTTTCATCCTGAATTCAGATATGTAGTCAGAATTTTCCCATCAGGCATAGTTTTTCTGTGAAAGCTACTTTTCAAAATATGATTTTAGCGTTTTCTTTGACCTGTCATAGGAACCTTTACCTCATATGTAGATATTTTACTCAAGCCGTATTTATTGAAATTATTTGTAATATCACGCTGAAGCACCACAAAACAAGACTGTGCAGGTTCATTCATGTTTAGACATGCTCAGACCTGTCTGGCATTGTGATGTGTCAATATTGAGCTGACTGTGACATTGTTCACTAGTGAAATATTTCCTTCCTTTCTGTTTAGAAGTGTATTGTGTATGTTGTGCATGTTGTATTTCAGTGCTTAATGTTTTCATCATGCCAAGAAAGTGTGTAAATCATGCAGAAAATTTCTGCTATATTTGTGGTGAGC